>BMAV01013205.1:575623-588514 GCA_019973955.1 Trichonephila inaurata madagascariensis
TCTCGTCATAATAGTCAAAATCTCCAAACAGTGCACATAGCACAAGTTTGACAACGACGATATGCCATTTGAGTTACATACAAACCGATATCCTATACCAGTGGACTTGAAACATTTTCACGAAACCCTAAGACGAATAATAACCCCATAAGAGGACACACTCTCTTATAGAAAAATATATCTTAAACTAATATCTTAAGTAGATCAACGTGCTATATACTTAATGTAAAGACAAAGAAAAGTATTTTCTTATCGTTAAAAGAAATTTAATAGAGTGTAATTTGCTCATTTTTCACTTGAGCAATTGCTCCGAATGACATTAAAATATGTACAGATAAATGGAAAACTTGTGTGCATTCTGCATGAATTAGCAACCCAAAAGTTAACGAGCTATTCTTGCTTAAGTGTGTGCGCGTGCGTGTTTTTCCACCTTCATAAATGAAAAAAGTACATTTTTAATTAGGAAACTACTTAGTTTTACGATACGTTTCACCAACTAGTATAAAATTGTTTCGCGGAATCTGAGTCGTAAACAATAGAATACTCACAATTTAAAAGAAAAAGTTTTAATAAGATTTTTATTAGATTATGATGGAAGATTAAAAATGCTCCATGACTGGGATGAGCTTACTTTGTTTTGGACAATTTTTATTTTGTCTCGTGGAGCCCCTGCGTATGCCTCGTGGAACACAGTTTGTCCTACACCCTTATTATATGAAATTTGGTTCGGGTTTGAATTCATGTCCTGTACCCGAAAGCTATTAGGGTAATTTTTAATCATCATTTTAGGCCACAGTAATATACTAGAATTCAAATGTTTATGTCAGAGCACGTTCCGACAGATGTTGAAACAATCAGAACTCCGACTCGATTTGAAAACTGTCCAACACGAAGCTGTTACAATCTTAACCACTGTGACGTCAGGAAAAGTCGACCTTATTCAAAAACCTATACATAATTTTATCGTTATTTCACATATAACTATTGTATTAATATAATAACGTTTGATCTACTTTTACTTAGCAGGAAAATAGGTCAAGACACTTAAATTTGAACATTCAGAATGCACTGCGACATCATAGGATGGACAAACTTAATTTTTGAGCTTTTCTCACGTTATTAAAAATTCTTAAGGAAGACCTCTCTGCCCGTCGTTAAAGCAGCAAGTTGATTCAACATGGGCAAAGTATCACGAGGTGGCTCATTCTCGAAGAATTTTTAATCACACACAACGAAAACAATTAAATCGCGATTGTCTCACGATACTTAAATTCAATAATTATAATGTATCAGAGATTTGAATGATTTTTAAAAATTCAAGTGTAATGAGTGTGTTCAAGTGTAAGTTTATAAATATTAATGTATAAAATATATCAAATCTCCAAAACTCAATGCTTAAAAAAAAAAGAATTAAAATATATTATATACGTTTTTTTTTTAAAAAATATCACTGCAATATTTCAAGGTAATTATTCGGATACCAGTTTTCAAAACTTTCGAATTTCACGAAATCTTATTACTTCCACGTAACAATTTGCATATATATAAATATATATTTTAAATATACTTCTCTTAAATTATTGGAATATTAATAGTTACTCTTTCATGTAGAAGTAGCGTATAAGAGCAAACGATTAGGTAAATAATGGGCGCGAAATTATAATCTATTGAGAGTTTTCTTTTCTTACAAAAAATCATTCAAAATGGTAAAATAAATCGTTTTCCGATTACCATTCAATGTTTTCCCATCGAAAGCATTTTTTAAAAGTAAACTTTGTATTACTTTAAGCAATACTGAAATAAAAATTGCATTTTAGTTAATGAGTGAGTGAGAGTTATATTTGCGACATACCTGGTAATATTGAGCCTCGATTAAGTGACGAGGACGACACCTGAGCTTGCACCCCTCTCCCCAACTATTACAACCCACCAACGGAAGGACATTGAGACAAGACAGACTTCACGTGCATCGGACACTTGAAAAGTTTGGAAGAGAAATTATTAAAAATTTTTTGTGTAATACGGTCATTTTATTTTACTCGAATCTAACAAACAACACTCCCTTGACTTTCAATATTCCGTCCCCTATTTTAAAATTTCTACGATTCAAAATCAATACGAGAACATTAGTAGCTACTTTCGTGGTGTAGTCTCCAAGTAAGTTTTTAATGGCTTCTCGAGATGAAGTCACCTGCTTCTTGAAGACACATTTCTTAACACGTCTTTTGTAAATAATAATTTCCCAGAAAATTTCTACCCGATTCAAACTTGCACGAAAAAAAGAGCAATCCATCCCATACGAAGCCGATAGATTTCGATATTCTGCTTTTCCTCTTCGGGAAAGTGCACAACTCATGAGGAAAACAAAATCGCAGATGATTCAACACTTTTTTACAGGTACGCACTTCACGGAGCCTTAAGAGGATTTTTTATTTTTTTACGCAATAAATAATTTTTATATAAAAAAAAAGTCCACGATGATTTCTTGTGTTAGCAAAAACAGTCTTTCTTCCCGGATGTTAAATACGACACTTAGTGTATATGATATGTCGAACCTTATTATTAAATAAAATACACATTGCTATTCAGTGCCTTCTACCATTAGCCACCAGAGTATTACGTAAATATACCATTTTCAATACAGTGTAACATCAATGGAATTTTATCTCGAAAAAAATGTTCATAAAAATATTTTTTAAAAAATCATCTGGCTTTTGGTAAGTATTTGCTAATCGCTTTAAGACCGGGGTGGGCATTACGTCGATCGCGATCGACCGCTAAGACATTTTGGGGTGACCACCTGAAGGTTTTAGCAGTTAGTAATTATATAAGGAAAATTCAAGATTAGCTGACAGTACGCAGACTTTTCTACTGACTATAACAACGAAAACTAACTTAAGGTATCCGACTACGTTCGCAACCATGATTTTAAAAGAGGCGCATAAATGGATCATTTTCATGATATTTAGTGTCTCAGATTAGAATACATGTATAAAATTGTTTTAAAGACATTTTGACAAAAAAATTATTTAAATATAATATTTCGGCAAAAAATTAACTTAGAATAACCTTTTTCAAAATGTTCTCCTTTTGTGAAAAATGCTTCTATTATAATAATATTTAGCCTGTATATAGCTCAGACCTCTGTACAGAGGCTCAACTATGATTTTTGAAAAATTCACATTATTTTCAAAGTTACAACCAATTGAAATATAATTATCGGCGTTTTTTTCTTAAAATTTCTCCCCTCTGTTGTCGTAAAACATGGATAAACCCACTTCTAAGTTATATATTTCAAAAATTCTAGTCCAGCCTCTGTACAAAGGTCTGAGCTATATACAGGCAAAATATTATTATAATAGAAGCATTTTTCACAAAAGGAGAATATTTTGAAAATGGGTCATTCTATGTTCATTTTTTGTCAAAATATTGTACTTAAATAATTTTTTATTGTAATACTATTCTTAAAACAATTTCATACACATTTTCTAATCTAAGTGACACTAAATATCATAAATATTATCCATTTATACGCTTTTGTAAAATGACGGTTCCGAACGTAGTCGGATACGTTAAGATAAAAATGTTTTAATTTTTAATGTATTTATTTTGAATTGTGTTTCATAATAAATGCATCATTTGATTTAATTATATTTATGGCTATTATTATTAAGTTTGTATCTTACGTTTTGCTTTAAACGCGGTTTTAAAAGTGTTTTTTTTTTTTTTTTTTAATTTTTAGTTCTGTAGGTAAGTAAATATTCCGTATTTATTATAAAGTTATAATAATAACCTTTTCCTTATACCTCATCACACCTATGACATTGGGCAGTGGCGCACACAAGACTTTTTCAAGAAAGGGGGGGGGGGCGAAAGGTCTACGTTTCTCGTATCATACCCAGGTACGTAGCCAAGCAATTTTTTTTTTTTTTTGATTTTGTCGAGTGTAGGGAACAAAAAACAGCAAAAAATAAATTACTGAACAAATAATTAACAAATTAATAAAAAAAATTACGAAAAACGAATACTTAATTACATTTTGCGTACTGCATAATAGGATTATAATTAATCGGGGGGGCCCCCAGCCCGGGCTCTGCGGGAGGTTCCGGGCCCGTGAACCCCGCCCTTGTGTGTGCCACTAACACTGGGTGGACCACAGCACCTTGAAAAAATTAGAAGTAGCCCGTACCCTGGAAAAGTCTGCCCTTCCCTGCTTTAAGAGGAAGCCTCAAGAAAATTATATTTCGGGGGTGAGGGTCCAGAATATGAACCAAGAAATTCGAATGTGAGTGAGAATTTTATTAAAGTCGGACTGCAAGGACTATTAAAGACGTGCCTTGTCATTTTGATCCTCGATTAAGTGACGAGGACGACACCTGAGCTGGCACGCTCTCCCCACCCCCCTTCTCCAAACACATACACCACGCCCACGGAAGGACACTGAGCCTCAACAGATTAAACGGGTATCGAGCGCCCTCTATACGGCGGTTTTTTCAGGGGCACCAGGATTCGAACCCGCGATATTTTGGCCACAAATTTGTGACCATGACCAAAAGGCTACAGCGGCCACAAATTGATTCGGAAAAATTAGAAAGAAAAGTACTCATTTTCAGACCTCATTTTTTAATTTATATATTTTTTAAATTTGTCATTTACATTTTTATATTATACTGGGGATGTTAAATTATTATCTTTTAAAAACCTACAAATAAATATCTCATTTTGGAGCTTTTTAATATCCTACAAAAACACTATTTCATTTAGGAATATTAGATGGAGGTTCACACATGCTTAGATAGGTCCACAAACCAAAAGAAGAAAAAGTTGAGCTTTTGATAATGTTTTGATTCAGATACGGTCTCGTAAATTGAACTTGAATTTCATTTTGACATTAGTTTTATAGCAGATGGCTGAAACACAAAAGGCTTTTTTTTAACGTCTATTTCATATTTTCAGTTTGCCGAATTTCATTTTTACTTACTGCTTCACATTTTATTACTACTATTTCTCATCCATTAGATAAGTTGTTTTATCAATCCCGAAAAATATTACCTACATTTTGGTAAAAAAAACTCTCCTACTACATTTTATTTGTAAGTTTAGGATACTTGATAAATATTAGCAAAGAGAGACCTGCATCAACATTCATATTTTTATTGACAATATCAATGATTCTTTTTTAAAAAATTTTTGCCATCAACATCGCGAAATGCTCGGTTTATATTATGTTACACGAAGAAAAAAAAAATTCATTTTCAATGCTTCCTCTTTTACCATCTAGAGCAGCGATACTCAACCCGCGGGCCTCATGTGGCCCACCGGATGTTTCTGAGTGACCCGGTCAGGCCCATTCCACTAACAAATTCAATTATTTAAGAGCAATGCATTAAAGTGAGAAATTCTATCAATCTATTTTTCTATCTATCTACTTAGCGAGAAATCAAGCAAGCAAAAAAATAAATTTTTCTACCGATGTTGTGCTGTTACGAACTGCGAGATACCTTTTTTTATTTTGTAATAAGTGATAATAAATAACAATGGAGTAGCGATTATTTTACGGGCAAAACTAATTTTTAATTAACCCTCATGTCTTCCAAGTAAAAAAATATTTAAAGATTTGTTCTTTCAAAACGATTGAGATCTTAATTATTTAGAATAGAAAAACAAACATGAATCAACAAATTGTTTGATTTGTCTTGAAAATGTTATACTTAAAAAATGTAATTTTGCTCGTCACTATACAACTTAGCACAAATCTTTCAATGGTTCTTTTTCTAGAGGATCTCTTTAAAAACAAGATAAATTGGCTTCATAAAAAAAAAAAAAAAAATCTTTCGTCGGTGTATTGTCGCAAAAATGTTTTGTCGGTGGTATTGTCGCAAAATGTAGAGGTAACAAAAGCATCCTATAAAATTTTTTACATTGTATATATTGATAAACTTATGAAATTATTAAGGATAGACATATGAATTGATACAGAAACTATTAGAGGGTTTCTTAGATGCTTCCCATGTACTCTTTAATAAATTCAGTTATTTGTTCATATATATATATAGAGAGAGAGAGAGAGAGAGAGATCACACAAAAAAGTATTTGAATAAGTTTGAAAAAAAAATGCACAAGCAAGTTTGAATTAATTTTAAACAAACACTGATTTTAGACTGAAATCAGTAAAAGCTTTTTGCTACCATCCTGCACTTGATAAATTAATATTGGAAATAAAAACAAGTGATATAAAAAAAAAAAAAAGAAACGAGTCTTACAATAGTCGCATATGATGTGTAACATCTGATATGTTATCGTGGTAAATACGCAATATTAACTTTTTTCCTGAAAAAAAATATGAATCGGGTATGATTGGAAATAATTTTCAATCGAATAATTATATCTTTAATGAAAATTGTATTCAATTAACAAAAGGAGTAATGCAATATTTTATCAAAAATAATTATTCTTGTTCAATTTGGGGAGAAGAGACAATAGACTTATGATAACTAAAATATGACACATATACTTGTGATTTCAAAGTATTTAAAAACCGTTGAAAAACAGCGACAATAACAGTACCACTGTTAGCAGTCGAAACATTTTGATTTGTGTTCATTCCGAGCTTGAGTTCTTCATTCATAAAAGCTATGAGCGGCTCAACTTTTGGTAAACTGGAAAAGTTAAAATCACCACTCAAAATCAGGGGAAGGGAGTGATAATTTTTTAAAAGAGCAGAACCACCTTCGTTATATGGTAAAAGTCCAAAATGCAGGAAATCTTTAATTTTTTTTTAACCGTTTGATTCGAAGAGAAATGTATACGACCACCGAAATCACTGTTTGTCCATTTTCAAATAAGCATTCTGCCGCACTTACGTCCCCCAATATCGTGACTAACGGATTCAGAGTCTCCTACTAGAGTTGGACCCCCATGCGAGGGTAGCGAAAAGACACAGCCACGCACTCTCATTGGTCAAATCAAGTAGCGCGCGCTTACGTCATATCCTGTTACACACATCCGTCCCTTTTCACGAAATCACTCTCACAAATATCCAGCAACCGAAAGGAAAGATGTTACACATCAAAAAAAATTTTAAGTCAATCCCTACTTAGATCAACAAAGAAAATTTTTATTTCAGCTACTTTTTATTAAATAGTTACAATTAATATAAATATGTATATACATATGAAAGAATCATAACATTAAGTGGTGATTAATTTCTATCAATAATAATTAAAGTATCGCATTGCCATCCAAAACAATCGTGTACATAAAATTTCAGTTCAACTGAATGATTTAAAATGTGAGAGAAAAAAAAAAACCTTTTCAAGTTTTAGCCAAAAATGATGCCAAAGTAGCTGTATTTGTAATTCTTTAAATAATTAGTTTTAATCAATTAATTTTTATTAATTATAACTAAATTACTGTATTGTCATCCAAAATAATCATGTATATAAAATTTTAGCTCAATGGAGAGCTTTAAAATGTATTTCATTAACGACTGAAAATTCCACCAAGATAAATAAATATAGAGAGAGTGTGTGAGTTAATATTAGGAATTGAATATAGGCGAGGCTTTGTCAAAAGAAAAAATCAAATTATCAAAGAACATAACAATTTTGTTTTTATGACAGTAGAATGCAAACAAGGGGATTGGGATCATTGAAGAAAGTAGCGATCAAAGCCACAACAAATTCTTCATGACATTTTTAAAGCAGACCAAAAAAATGTTTTCCTACGTATTAGTTGACTAGATGTGCAACCTTTATTTGAGTAAAATTAATCCAGGAGGAAGGATAATAGAAACGAAAGACTGGGCAAGATACAATAGAAGAACGTACCAATGACCGATGAAGATCAGTAGATGCAAAAAGCTTGTCAAAGTGCATATACACGAGATGCTCATTACAACGAACGCAAATGAGACACGTTTGTAAAAAAGAGCAGGAGTGGCCAGTAAAGAAGGGTTGAGGGGAAATAATATATTTGTAAGGAAAGTTTTTCTTGCATAAAGAGAGCAAGACAAGCCATCGCACTCCTGATTTAAAAAATAAAATATTGTAGAAATGTAGGTTTTGTCTCATTCAACCGATTCTAAAGTGAAATGCGCTTGCAGCTATAAATGAGCCCAAAAAATATAAATTGAATTAAAACTACCACTACTTTATTTAACTTATATTTAATGCTTTTTATATGACACCTTTTCACAAATGCAAAAGTGAATACATTCATTTAACAAGGAGGCGGTTGTCTTCCGCTTCCATGACGTCGTCCTCGAGCAAACATAATTGCCCACACCTGAAATAAGGGATTTGCAAAAGAGTCACTCCTGAGCGGTGCGAAAAATTTTCAGAAAGCGTACAAGGAAATAATTTTTATCACCCACCAAAAGTTCCATTCAATCATCCAAAACGTGCATTATTTTAGTTTTAAAAAATCTCATTTTAAATAACGAAATTTGAGATGAACAAGAACAAATCAAACATAAAAGACAGTCATCAGATGAAAAATACATTTTTAAGAAAGATATTGACATTTCTCAACAACGTCAAAACAATCTACGGATGAAAAGCTTCAGAAAACTACACAAATTCCTTCCAAGAGAAAAACTACGGCCAAATCTGAAAACTACGTAAACAGATATTTGGGATAAAATTGCTTTTCCCGTCTCGCCACCGGGGATTATCGCAGCAGCATCTGATTTTTTCCAACAAGGACTCGATTTATTGCGCAACGTTAGTCGTTAAGTGTGTCAGAAAAAGAGCCCCGTTGACAGAATTTTGTAATGTGGATGAGACAGAGAGCTTTAAGTCACGTGACTCGAAGAGAAAAAAATATCGACACGGGAATGGAGCAACCAAAACGGATTTATTTATACATGCCAGTGATATTTCAAATAATTCGCAATTGGCTGTTACACGTCAACAGATCTGAAATAAACACTTTCCGAACCGTCACGATATAAAGAGCGTTTCGGCTGACACAAAAGTTAATTCAGAAAGACTCCTCGTGTGAATTTCTTTGAATAGATAACAGGCTCGCACAGATTCAAAAGAAATACGTTTGTAACAACTAGTAGCAACAGAACTCGTGGTTTCCAACCATGGTCAAAAGCTCCACTTAGAACAGGTACCCCTAATCCTCACCATCGCACCATACACACATAACCTACTGTCAGTTTATCAAAACACTATTACATGTTTAGCAACAGTTCTTCTCCCCACCACTTTTCCTTTGAATTTGCAGCATAATTCAATATTTCTCATGGCGGTCTTCAGGATAGCAAGGTAATAGATAATGACTTGGTTTGAATTAATGTCACTCTAGTTGTATATGAAGGCTAATAGATGCCACAGATAACGAGGACAACACCAGACTACAAGACAGATTTTGGAGGCTCAGTCGTGAATAACGTGCTGTACACCGTTGGTCTTTGGTACTCACGGCTCAACAAACGACAACACTTGATGGTGAGGAATATTTTTCTCGAGATTCTTGACTTTAACATAAATAAATTGAAAAAACTCCTTTCTCACGCTATTTTAAAGGAAAAACAAATCAATGAATCTTTATAATCAAAGACTGTTTGGGAACACTTTTGGCGACGTATCAAAACTTGAAAAGGTTTTTTTCTCACTTTTAAAGCATTCAGTTGAACTAAAATTTTATACACATGGATTGTTTTGGATGACAATACGATACCTTAATGATGGTTAATAAAAATGAATGACCACTTAATGTTGTGATTCTGTCCTATGTATATACATAGTTATATTAATTGTAATTATTTAATAAAAAGTAGCTAAAATAAAAATTTTCTTTGTTGATCTAAGTAGGAATTGGCTTGATAAAAATTTTTTTACATTACTTGTTCTTTCTTCAATTCGAGTAAAAATATATTCGAGTAAAAAATATACATTTTCAATTTAATTATCTTCTGCAATGCAGCATTATTTAAATACCATTTTTAAAAAGAGGAACCGCCACGCACATAAGCCATATTTCAACAATACTTAAAACGTACCAGCTGTTGAAATGAAGCGTTTACAAAAACCGATTTGAAAGGTTCTGCAGCTATGTTTTTTCTGAATATTTTTTTAACTAACGAATGTAATATATCACTTATGACACTTTGCAATCGGCATAATAATAATAATAAAAAGGAGGCATTGCCGAAAAGGTCGATGAATCGTGAAAACTTTACTACAAGCTAACCCTAAGCGTTTAAAACTCGTGAAACAGATGGGGAAATGACTGCTGTGCATTTTCTAGGGATTTCAAGACGACTCGTAATCTCCCAAACTATTTCCCCTGAAGGAGGACGAAGTACACATCTGAGAAGGTCAGAACCTTCAATATCCCTCCACAGCAAATTCCACCGATAAGCGATAGTAAATGTCTCGATAAATTGGTGGCCAAATGTTTACACTTTTAACCATTCAATTTGTAAGTAAGAAACAAACATGATATGAAATACATTCTTCAATTGATGACAGCTCGGGCGGAACGAGTGAATCAACTCCAATTTTTGCTTCCATCGAAGAAAAAAAAATGCAACACCTGATTCCTTTTTAGAAAATAGATATGTTCTTAGAAAAATCATGTAAAAAAACCATGCTCAAATAGATATGATTTGTATAATAACAGGGAGAGCGTTCTAAAGGTATAAAAAGCGTTATTCGAAAAACCGTGTAAAAATCAATGAAAACTATACATGCATTTTATATATGTGTAGTTACATTTATACGTCCCATTAAATATTCACATGCATTTCAATAACTAAAATAAAATGAGGTACCTCAAGGCAGAATTAATGATTTATAATTAAAAACGCAAGAAAAATAATTTGAATCATTCGTCACTCTCGCCGCGTGTTACATTGATAATTACTGTACGCCGAGACGAAATGGATGTCCACTCTAGAAAGATCAACTAACCCCGAAATGCTTGAATTCCGGACAAGTCTATCAGAAATTTTGTTGTTTATTTATTTTACTGTTTTGGTTTTGAAAATTCTGTACATAATTCTTGCCATCCAGCTAAACAAATCTTTAGACCTTGATGAAACTTTTGGGTGCGTTGTACGTTTAAATCAACATGTAAAATAAAATGATTTTCCATGACTATAAAAATTAAACGATAAATGCCGTACTTATCCTTTCATAGAAACAATCAGCAATACTTATCGTATTAATCAGCTGAACAAAAGAAAACCACGTAAAAAATGAGAAACAATTTTCATTCAAAGGAAAAAAAATATTAAAAAGTTTTTTAAAAAAATGCAGTTTAGTGAGTATGTTAAAATGTATTTTTTGTTGACATTAAACAAAGAACATAGATATTCCAAATATTCCAATATTAATTTTGATTTGAAGTAAATCAACTGAAAAATAAGTTCCAGATGTCGAAGCTCATTTTATGCAGTTTAAATCTTTCTTAAAAATTAGCTATGAACATTTTACTTTATCTTTTGAATTCTCAAAAAGTGGTATCCGTATTTGATTATCACTCACTCATTTGGCATTTCTTTAGACATTATTCTAGGGAATCCACGAACGAGATTACACGATAATATCCTATGGAATTATTACAGTGTGAAGTGGCAACACAATACTAAAATCAAAATAGGTTACATACAGACTGAAAATACTGCACAACGATTTAGTAACTCCAGTTAAGAATCTAACGAACTTTTGGTATTTGAGTATCACACACACACACAGCCTGTAGATCATTTTCGCCAAATCAAAAACCGTAGCCAAATGGCGCAATAAACAGCCAATAAGAGGAGGGAAACGTTTCTTTCATGCTCATAAACAGTAATCGCTTAAAAGCTGTATTATTTTTCTTAACGTATTTATTTTTAAAAAAATAATTAAAATCTAGAATCCTACCTCCTAAAAATCCTACCTCAAAGAATGTATTAACGGGCACAATATGCCTATTTATTTGAAAACTACTGTCACAGTCCAAATAAAGTAGTTGTTAGATACTCCGCGTTTATTTAAAAGATAACTTTTTTGGTTTAACTAATGAAAAATAAGTAATGAAATGTAATTTAACTTTAGTTATTGATGCAAATAAATTTGGAAGCTAGTTCTTCAAAATCTTCGCCAACAGATCGGTCGGCCGACAGAAATGAACCGAACTTTAAATATATGCACAGTATTTATTAAGCAAAGACAATGCAAATCGAAATGACGACATCGGCGAGTTTCTCGTTGGAATATCTTGCTCATGTTAACTTCAAAAAATGCACATTTCAAGTTGTAATCTATGACAATCATTGTTAAGATAATCCGAAACGATACAAAAATTATTTCAGTAATCCCTCCAATTACCTAAGTAATTGGTTCCACTGAAATGGCGCGTAAATGGAACCACGAAAGCCGTTTAAATAAGGATCCGTTCTAAATTCTCAGATACGTATCAAGCTCTTACAGGGATAGACAGCGGCCTTTTATATAAATTTATTCACCAGAAGAAAAGAAAAATCGTTTTCATGTAATTCATTTATTAATTGAAGCGAAAAAGTGAAATACAAAAATTTTAAGATTTTCACTGGGTCTAGTTTAGAAAGCCATTTTTAATACGTTTCCCTTCGTCAGAATTCATTTGGAAATTATAACATGAAACTGCTTTAAGAATTATATTCCTGATTATTTAAAAAATGTAGTATGATATTAGGATACTTTTTTTTTTTTTTTTTGTATCCTGCTACAAATACATTAGCCCCCTCTCACCATTCTTTGTTTTAGTCATGGATAATTCGAGCAACAATCATTTGAGGAATCGAGTCACCAGTGGTTGTGCATTCGATTGAGGAAACATTTCTACATTTAGGTTGAAAAATTGTCAACTCGGGGCTCGTATTGAATTTTGAATGCACCCTTACTGGAATGA
>BMAV01013205.1:588614-606485 GCA_019973955.1 Trichonephila inaurata madagascariensis
CCCCCCCCATGCCAACGGAATATTTAAAAATGTCCCTTTTTCGGATATTCCGATGGTGTGTCCTTCGAGTCGAGCTCATTTTTATCGCTGTGATTGTAAGATGCATGCCAAAGGAGAATTCTGGTCATTTTTATGACGCAGAAATAATGTAACGAATTTTATTTGTCTTTTGACAATACAGTCTCATTTAAAATTAATACATTTTTAATGTAAACCTGCATTGTTGTTTTAGTTTTTCTTCGTAGCGATTAAAATTTTTCATTTTGTTTGCAATGGCTGATTAATTTTTTAACAATAACTGCAACAATGTTTTAATTAAACATCAATAAACACTTATGTGTGCTCATTACTAAAAAAAATACATAGAAACACATTTGATAAAACAAAGCACAAGCAATTTCAATAATAACCCCCACTGAAATTAATCAGCTGAAAGAATTACAGGGCCGATGTTTGCATTGCATTTACGGTTATAGTAACAACTGCTTGCAACTTAAATGTAATTTCATCCAATTTCATTCACGTATTTTTTTTTTACTTATGAAGTCCTTATTCTGCCTGTAAATACTTATAAGCAAGCATTTCAAAAATCATTTTTTTATATTTATTGTGATTAATAACTTCATTTTCCTTCCTTTTCAAAAATCAAACCATTTTTAAATTTTTTTAAAAAAATGCTAATTTTTGTTCGAAATTTATCTAAATTTTACTAACGAATCCCTTCCATTTGTAGATAACAGTTTTCTCTCTTCCATCTCCCAACTACTTTAATTCTGAAAAATTGTGCGTTTCAGTTGAATGTTGAAATACATATTATTCAGGGTTTCTAGCCACAATTCAACTTTGGGAAGTCCAAACAGCTGTTTCAACACTTCATCACACTCCGATTTCTTTGTAATGTTTTAAGGATATCAATAATGGTATAAAATTGCTTAATTTTATCTTCTCCGATACTACTGCTATGGGTACCAGTTTCACAAAAATGATCCGAATAGCCCAAAGGAAAATCAGATGCTAACGTAAAGGAAGTTCAAAATTATCGATGAACTTGTCAATGCCGCCAAAAAGCAGAATATGCACACACAAAGAGCAAGACCACTGAAAATGAAACCTGACGACCAATGAGGTATTTGATGGGTTGAAGAGTAAAAAGTGAACGAAATTAACGGTACTGAAGAAAAGGTGCAACAAACAAACTCTAAAAATATTCATCAGTGTTATGGAAATTATGCATCAGTTCATACCAGTAGCGCACACAAAAATTTTTCAAGGGAGGGGTCCAGGGTCGAAAGTTTACCATTATGGCATCATGCTCCATTACGCCACCTAGCATATTCTTTTGATTTTGTCGATTTTCGGGAACAAAAACAATAAAAATTAATTGAATAAATAATCAGCATTAATTAATAAAATTAATTATTAATAACAAATACATAATTAAATTTTACTTAATACTAGCTGGATGGCCCGGCGTTGCACGGGCTTCTTCAAATGTACAGCTTTATGCCTTAAAAGATTCCCCTTCACTTTCAATGTCAGCACTTCCTGGTGTGTTTGTGATTTCTATATTAATGTGATTAAAATACTCTTTTTCGAGGTTTTTTCCACATCTTTGTCCTGTTGGGCGGATCTGTTTTCTCACCACTTAGCTCGACGTTGCAAGGGCTTTTTCCATGGTACAATTTTATCCCCATGGAAATTTTCCCTTTCTCTCTGAACACCAGTACTTCTGTGTGTGTGTGTGTGTTACTGAGCGATATGAATGATTTCTATATTTAAGTCATTTAAAACCCCTTTTCAGAAATTTCTTCCACTTCTCTTTGTCAGACAGGTTTCTTTTCCCTCCGTTCAGCCCAGCATTGTATAATTTTTTCAAGTATAAAACCCCCTTTTTTCACCGAGGGATAAGATCTTTTTTTTTTTTTTTTTCTTCCAAATTTCTATTCTCGATTAAAAATTTACAAAGTTATCCAGTTTTGTTCTCAAGAAAACAGGCAATGTACGAATTTATTATTAAACAAATAATTTAGTAATAAATAATAAAACGCAATATAACTTTAATTCTTAAGAAAAATTATTAATTTATATCAATTTTCGTTAAATAATGAATCAAGAAATGTGTATCATTAGCTATGAAACGACTGCTTTTATATGGATGTTTGATTTTTCGATTAAATACATTGTTCGAATTTTGTGTAAATAGTGTAAATAATTTGTATTTGAGTATTTAATGCATTTATATTACTCTATGTTGTATTTATTTCATGTTAAAATTGTGCTACTCACAAGCAATGCCGCCCCTTACGTTATAATGGCGATTAAATGAGAACTTGGCGAAACCTTGGCGGTAGAGCCAAGTTAGCATCATTTTTGGTGGCCATTTTAGCGTCATTGACGACCATGTTGGCAAGTTCGGAACCCTCTGGAATCTTCTAGAAAGTAGTGGATCTCTCCACTAATGTCACGAGCGGTTATATTTCTGGAAGTTTCTGTCGCGCCTATAAATAAAGATGCTCGCCGGTACGGCAATCAGTCTTGGTTAAACCAGCGAACAGTGAACATTGTTTTGACTACCGATTAGCTCGGCTGTGCTTGTGAATAATCTTTTACATACGTGTATTTTACACACGGATAATTGTGTTTGATTGCTGTTGAAGGTGTGAAGACCTTCGGAGATTTACTCTGTGAATATTGCTGCTGAATCCTGTATTTAAAGAATTGAATTTTTGTTAATAAATTTGCATCGCTCTTGAAGAACTGTTTATTGTTCTTCGTGATTGTTTTGCATAAAATCCTCAAATCCGGATCTACGTAACAGTTAGGTGTCAGAAGTGGGATTTTATGCCAATAACAAGAGCAATGGATGAGCTACTGAAGGCTCTGTTGGAAGGCATCAATGCCATGAAAAGCGGCCAATAAGAGACTAAGCAAGAAATGCAGAAAGGTCTGGAAGATATGCAGAAAAGCCAAGAAGAAACTAAGAATGAGTTAAAGGAGAGAATGGAGAAAGGCCAACAAGAAATGCAGAAAGGTCAAGAAGAGCTGAGAAATACTTCAGAAAAAAAAAATCGATAGCGTGGAAGAGAAAATAACATTGAAAGTTGAAGAAAAGATTGCAGTAATTAATGAGAAGATAGAGAAGAAACAAGGGGAAGAAATAGAAAGAATTAAACAGCAAGTTGAAGAAAGAATTAAAAAGCAAGTCGAAGAAAGAATTGAAGGAGTGGCTGAAAATTTTAGCCTTATATCACAGCGAATGGAAGTTCTTGAGAAGAAACTTCTAGCTGGCGGAAATGAGAACAAAAACAAGATTGTGCCTGTGTCTGCCTTTCCAGAACCTGTGACTGCTTCTGCAGTACCCGTGCCTGCCTCACCAGTATCAGTGAAACTGTCCACCTATGATGGAAAAACCAACTGGGAGGTGTACAAGACTCAATTTTCAATAATATCTGAAGCTAATGGATGAGATGAAGGGGTGAAAGCATGTCAACTAGCAGCATCCCTTAGAGGAGAAGCTGCTAAGTACTGCAGACTCCTCCCGACACAGAGCGACTGGATTTGAACTCCCTATGTAATGCTCTGGATCTTCGGTTCTGCCAGAAATACTCCAAGGACTACGCACGTCTGCAGATGAAAACAAGACTTCAGAAAACCCGAGAAAGCTTGCAGGAATATGCATCCGAAGTAGAAAGGCTCGCCAACTTGGCTTTCTCCGATCACTCAGCAACTGTGCGAGAAGTAATCTCTTTGCAGTATTTCGTGGACGGCCTGAAGGAGGGGGAAATTTAGAAGGCTATAAGAATGGCAGATGTCCAAGATCTTAAATCTGCACTGTTATATGCCCTAAAATTGGAGGCCGCCACTTAAGCCAGTCACAAAGATAGCCATTCCATCCGAGGAGCTAGGGTGACTGCAGATGAACCGTGTGAATCTCGATTGCTAAAGGAGATGGAGAAATTGAAAGAGGAAATGCAAGCCATAAAGGCTGGAATTTCGAACCAAGAGAAACGCAACTTTAAGTGTTGGGGATGCGGTGGAACGGGACACCTGAGAAGATACTGTCCTCGAGCAAGGAAGGAAGAGAACACCGTCTCTTCTTCCAAACAGGAATAATATATGGCCATCTCGCGGGGCAGAGGTTGCCAGATAATGAAAAGCCTCATCACAAAATTCTTCAGATTACGGCAGTAAATGGTGGTGACAAGGGATTTTACGTAATAGGACATATTAATAATATCTCGTGCCGTATGGTTGTTGATACTGGAGCCAATGTGTCTATAATCAGAAAAGATTTGGCGCAAAACTCAAAACCTAGTATTATTTGGACGCCGCCCTGCGTTTCCTTGCAAACAGTGACGGGTGACAAGATTCAGGTTCATGGGAAAGCTAACGTCACTCTAAGGTTTGGAAATATAGCCTATCACTATACGGCATATATAGCAGATATCACAGATCCCTGTATTCTTGGACTGGATTTTCTGAAGAACAATAACTTTAAATTGGACTTTGAAAATAGCAATATGCATTCAAAATTTGAAGACATGGTTCTTTTTGGCTTACTAACTCAATTTTAATCCAACCAGAAAATTATAGCAAAAACCAAACTCTCATTATCACCAAGAACTGAATGTATAATACCCGTTTTAGTAGCAGAAAATAGAAAATTCCGATTCGGCCTAATTGATTATCCGGACCCAGACAACTCAAAAGAAGGTGTACTGATAGCTTCGTCGGTAGTAGACCTCTGGCAATCAGTCATCCCAGTGAGGATAGCTAACATTAGTGATAAGACGAGGACTATCTAGGAAGGAGAGATAATAGCAGCTTGTGCTCCTGTCACTTGTGTTGACCGAAAATGCAATAGCCAAGACCATTCTTCAGCGATTTAATCAAGAATTTACTACAAAACACTGACTTAGACAAGAAACAGAGATGTGCTGCAGGAGAGCTGATTACAGAATTCCAAAGCGTATTTTCAAGAACATCTGAGGACTTTGGAAGAACCAGACTAACGCAACACCGAATTGATACGGGAGAGCATCCTCCTATTAAGCAGCATCCCCGACGACTACCGTTTGCTAAATAGGGAGAAGTCCAAAAACTCATTAAGGACATGAAAGATAATGATGTCATTGAGCCATCGTCAAATCCTTGGGCACCTCCCATCGTCTTGGTTAAGAAGATGGATTACCAAATTCTGTGTGGACTATCGTCGGTTGAATGATGTTACCAAGAAGGACAGCTATCCTCTGCCAAGAATAGATGACACGCTTGACACACTTGCCAGCAATACCTGGTTTTCTACCCTAGATCTCAAGAGCGGGTATTCGCAGGTAGAACTCAACCCTGACGATAAAGAGAAAACTGCCTTCACCACGGGACAAGGACTGTGGCAATTTAAGGTTATGTCTTTCGGCTTGTGCAACGCACCTGCAACATTCGAGCGCCTTATGGAAACAGTCCTCGGAGGACTTTTGTACGAGGCCTGCCTGGTTTATCTTGATGACATTATCATCGTGGGGCGTTCCTTCGAGGAACATCTTTAAAATATCAGACGTGTGCTACAAAAGCTAACCTGAAATTAAGTCCATCTAAGTGCCACCTGTTCCGGCGTGAAGTCACCTATCTCGGGCACATCATTTCGGCAGAAGGCGTATGAACAGACCCGGACAAGATCTCGGCTGTGAAAGACTGGAACTGCCCGATGGATGTTCCCAAGCTCCGGAGTTTCTAGGTATTATGCACGTATTACCGGATATTCGAGAAAAATTTCTCAACAATCGCCAGACCACTCCATAAGCTGACCGAAGCAAAACAGAAATTTATCAGGAAGGGTGATTGCAACAACGCCTTTAACAAGCTTAAGGACGCACCAACATCTGCTCCAGTCCTGGCATATCCTGAAATTAGGAAACAATTTATTCTGGATACATATGCAAGTCATGAGAGTATCGGAGCTGTGTTGTCTCAAGAGATACATTGTCAGGAGCGTGTCATCGCCTATTTTAGCAAGTGTCTATCCAAACCAGAAAGAAATTATTGTGTGACCAGGAAGGAACTGCTCGCTATCGTAAAAGTCGTGGAGCACTTCCATCCTTACCTCTACGGTCGAAGGTTCCTGTTGCGAACAGATCATGCCTCATTGACCTGGCTGCTGAATTTTAAAAATTCAGAAGGCCAAATAGCTAGGTGGATACAGAGACTACAGGAGTATGACGTGGAAATTCGCCACAGAAAAGGATCAGTACATGGAAATGCAGACGCCCTTTCGAGAAGACCCTGTCCTGAGAGTTGCAAATACTGCTCGAGAATCGAAAAGAAATTTAGTGTAATAGATCCAATAGTCCGCTAAGTTACAACGCCAACAACATCGGCATTGAACCAGAGGAGTGATAAGAGCGTCCGAAAAGATCAACTGGCTGATCCTGAAATAAAACCAATCTTAGAATTCAAAGAGTCGTCTGATGAAACGCCCAGCTGGCAAGACATCGCCCCTTTCCATCCTACAACGAAGCGTTACTGGGCTCTTTGGGACTCTCTCCATCTGAGAAATGGTGTTTTATATCGAAAATGGGAGTCTGACGACGGGAAAACATTCAGGTGGCAATTGATACTCCCAAAGACAAGAGTTTCAACGGTCCTTAAGGAACTCCATGGCAGTCCAACTAGAGGTTATTTTGGTGTTATGAAGACCTTACAAAAAGTTCGTGAGCGCTTCTACTGGAACAATGTGCGTAGTAACGTGGAAAAGTGTTGTCGTACATGTGATCCCTGTGCTGCACGCAAAGGTCCCAGAAAACGCACTAGAGGAAGACTGCAGCTGTATAATGTGGGAGCGCCTTTCGAACGAATAGCTTTTGACATCCTAGGTCCGCTTCCGAGATCGTCAGATGGCAACAACAACACCCTGGTTGTCATGGAATACTTCACTAAGTGGCCTGAAGCCTATCCTACTTCCGACCAAGAGGCCTCGACTGTGGCAGAGGTTCTAGTTCAACACTGGATCTCACGATTCGGAGTCCCTCTACAACTGCACTCCGATCAAGGGAGAAACTTCGATTCTGCAGTTTGCAAGAGACTGTGTGAAATACTCGCCATCGACAAAACCAGAACAACAGCTTTGCTTCCTCAGTCTGACGGCATGGTAGAGAAGTTCAATCGGACCCCATCCTGAACAGCCTCTCTCTCCTGGTATCCAGTAATCACCAGGACTGGGACAAGAAATTGCTCTTTTTCCTGCTTGCCTACAGGAGTGTCGTTCACGAGACTACCGGCTATTCCCCATCCCAGATGCTCTTCGGACGAGATTTTCGTCCGCCTGCAGATCTTCTGTCAGCCGGCCACCAGATGCACCCTTGGCGCCTGAGGAGTATATCGAGAAACTCCAGGCACGGATGGAGGAAATGCATCATCTGGCTAGGGAAAGAATCGGCATGGCTTCCGAGAAGATGAAAACCCGATAAGACGCAAGAGCAACCGGACACGACTTCAACGAAGGCGACAAAGTGTGGTTATAGAATCCGAAACGTCGCAAAGGACTCTCTCCAAAGCTGCAGACAAACTGAGAAGGTCCTTACACAGTCCTAAAAAGACTGAATGACGTTGTGGTGCGGATACAGAAATCACCACACTCAAAACAGAAGGTAATACATTACAATAGGCTAGCCCCTTGGCCAAGATGAATAAGATCCTTAAGTTCAGACCATGGTCATTAATTATTTTGTAAATAATGTAAATTATTTCTAATTCCTTAGTTTTATTTTAATATTGGAATTTATGTTTACATCTCTTCATGTGCTTTGAATTTATTTGTATTGTATATGCTGAGGAATACATTTGTTACTTCATATGTGATTATTATGTGAGTAGTTTGCCTGTAAATAGATGCCTCTTACTCAAGGATTGTACTGCCTCGGACGTGCAGTCTTTGAGGAGGGGGCAGTGTTACGAATTTTGTGTAAATAGTGTAAATAATTTGCATTTGAGTGTTTAATGCATTTATATTACTCTATGTTATATTTATTTCATGTTAAAATTGTGCTATTCACAAGCAATGCCGCCCCTTACGTTATAATGGCGATTCAACGAGAACTTGGCGAAATCTTGGCGGTAGAGCCAAGTTGGCATCATTTTTGGCGACCAATTTGGTGGCCATATTGGCGAGTACGGAACCCTCTGGAATCTTCTAGAAAGTAGTGGACCTCTCCACTAATGTCAAGAGCGGTTATATTTCTGGAAGTTTCTGTCGCGCCTATAAATAAAGATGCTCGCCAGTACGGCGATCAGTCTTGGTTAAACCAGCGAATAGTGAACATTGTTTTGACTAGCGATTAGCTCAGCTGTACTTGTGAACAATCTTTTACATACGTGTATTTTACACACGGATAATTGTGTTTGATTGCTGTTGAAGGTGTGAAGACCTTCGGAGATTTACTCTGTGAATATTGCTGCTGAATCCTGTATTTAAAGAACTGGATTTTTGTTAATAAATTTGCATCGCTCTTGAAGAACTGTTCATTGTTCTTTGTGATTGTTTTGCGTAAAATCCTTGAATCCGGATCTACGTAACAATATGCAACTGTGAAAAAAGAACTATGGGGGGGGGGAGTCTAAAAATTTGCTTACATTCCTTGTATAAAAAAAGATTTAAAAGGAAATACTACTATTTAATAAAAACAGGGCAGCATTTTCCTATATTTTAAGGTTTTTCAGTAAAATATTTCTCTAAAAGAAAACTATCAGTTCCGATGTATTATTAAAAACTAAGATCGTATTAATTATTTTATACATGAAACAATGAATACTTTCTTAAAATTCAAACTAATAAATTGGATTTGGAAAATTAATGGAAAATTCATTATTTACACTCATTATAAAAGAAAACATCTTTATGTGCTTACGTACTCTCCGTAAGTTGTTTTTCCGCACATGCGCTATAAGCGCTCAAACTCGTGTGTTCTGAGGTAGCTTTTCCATGATTAACTATTACTGGCATTTGGCAATTTTTCCCTTTTTTTTATATATATAAAGATATACGTAGGATTATAATCAATCGAGGAAAAAAATCAAGGGCCATGGGGGGGGGGCCCGGCCCCCTAAGACACCCCCCTTGTTCATACAAAATGATTCAATTTTTTCCAAGAAATTCGAGAACTATCCATAGATGCGACGTTTTGTTACCGACAGTTTGTGAACAAAAGAGGACAAGGCAAATGATGTCAGCCGACTGTCTCGACCTACTTTCAATGGAACCTGAACCAAACTCGAAGCACATTTTCTGGAGGGAAAAAAAATGTCCCAAGATTCATATGGAATTCGAGACGTAGTAACACATGCAACCCATTATAACACAGGTTCTTTTAAATTTAGAATCATGCCAGAACCGCGCAATGGTCACGTGAAGTTAAAAGTTCATTTATTTATTCTGATGCAGAAAATTAAATGAGAAAAAAGTTCATTCTACGAAAAATGGATTGGTTGTGAGTGTCGCACTATAAAGCAATACGTGATGAGGATGTGATGTTTGAGAAAATTAATGCGTGAGAGTTAAGAAATTGAAAAAATGATTTATTTACAGTAATTACATTTCAATAGAAGTTATTCATATTTCCAATACTACAGAATATGATATTTGTGAGGGAGGATCTTCTTGACGTTTCAAACGGACAACCCTTTTTCACTCTCTTGAGGTCGCCTCCCAAAAACGTCGAATTTCAGTCCAAGTTCTGGCTTGTGAGCAGAGTGGTGTTTTTCTCAAGGCCACCGGCTGCCGGAGCGATGTCAGACGAAAAGACCCCGCAATATTTAGAGGTGCACGAGTGCATAGGAACGGTGTCATCCACATAAAGAAGCCGATTTTGCCGCTGTACGGCGCGAAAATACACATAAGCTGGCATTCCCAGAGGTAGCCAAAGTAATGGCCCACGAAAAAATTTCGCTGGTCCCGAGAAAAATGTGGAATATATTTATTCATCACATTAAATTATGTTTTAAGATCCATCGAAACATAATTTAAATCATTGCAATACGTGAAAAGTTATAAAAACGCTACTTCATAAAATAACGCCATTTCATACAAATACATATAATGCTGGAAGTTTAATATACTTTAACCATTTTTTAATTGTTTTGTTTTTGTTTATTTTGTTATGGTTTATTAACAAAGCTTTCATAATTTAGTTACAATCAATTGTTTCATTTTATTAACTAGGTACATTTTATGTGTTCTTAGATCACAATATTTTTTTATAAAATATATTTAACACTTGAAAAATCCTATTAGTGGTCCGCGGGATTTAAATTATGAATTTACTAGTCCATGACGACAAAAAGTTTGGCGACCGCTGGTATAGACTTATAGAGGGCGTCTTCTGTTCGCAAGCACGTTGTGCTGAACTCAGGTCTGTGATTACAAACCTTGAAACAGGACAGACTCAAACACGGTAGTTCATGAGCCACGACGACACACAAGTGCAGAAATTCTGCAGAAGTCTCGTGAGCCCAAGTTTCAAGTGTTGATAGAAGCCTAAATGGGAAAGATGTGCTTGTGTCTCACTCACTTCTGTGCACAGATGTAAAGAGCATCGCTTTGAAACAGAAAGTGGAAAACATTCACTGATCATTTATTCTCGGTGCAACCTCATATGGATGAAAAAAGCGACAATATCAAAAATAGTAGATTCTTTATTAATTACAAAGCAATATGAGGGATACTGGCGACGGATTTCGTCATTTTGAACTCTCGTCAAGTGACGAGGATGACATCTGAGTTGGCACTTGACTCTCCACACTATACCAACAGGGAACCGCGACTCTTCTTCATGGAGAGGATATAACATCCCATCAAAAGGCCGGTATAATAGCGAAGATTTGATTAATTGGGTTACCGTCATGTTGGACAAAGGAAAAAACCTTCATGCTTTTCAAAAATACAATGAATGGCACAAGAATGAAAACTAAGAGCCCTCTTTCCTAACCAATTTTTTCTCATTTTCAAATCTATCATCCACATTCCTACGTTGATACGCGTTGAAAGGCGTGTACCACAGCTTTGGTACGGCGTTTTTTTTCGAATTATATATATATATATATATATATTATAATAAAATAAAAATGAAAAAGTTCTAAAACCTACAATGCCAAAGAAGAAAGAAATTGGAGTTCAAGAGACACAACAAATGTTCACACAAAAAGAGTTTTTGGACTAAACTGGAGACCTATTATGATTTTCTAAAGCTGTCGCTGAATTAGGCCACCGATTTAGGGTTAAGCAATGCTTTATGGATCCATCTTCCCCGAACAGCAGAAATTTTAGACATAAAAGAAAAAGAAAAAAACAGAGCCATGTTGAAAAGTTAAGCCGATTTCTAACACACGTGGATGATAAGCCTGACAATAGAATAAAATGAACATTAATGTATCTCTCAAAAAGAGGAATATTAAGAAAATTTTCTATAGAAAAAATTAGGATTAAAACTTAAATGTAAAAATAAAAACCATAAATAAGAGAGTAGCAACCACAGCGACAGCTTTAGAAATCATAATAGGTCTCCAGTTTAGTCCAGAAACTTTTTTTTGTATCTACATTTGTTATGTCTCATGAACTCCAATTTCTCTCTTTTTTTGGCATTGTAGGTTTTAGAACTATACATATATTTCACTTTTATTTTATTATATATATATATTATTTCCAATGGCGGATTACAAGACTACTGCAAACAAAATGAGAAACAGTTATTTCAGCTATCAATTTATATAGATATCTCGTTTCAATAAAATCTGTCCGGTACTTGTAAAGATAAACAAGCAAAGAGAGAAAAATCTTATAATTTTGAATACCAGTGTAAAATAAGATGTTGTTCTTCCGATCTTTGCCTTTTATGAAAAATGTACAATGATTTTGAATAAAATTCTTTTGACAATGAAAAATGAAATAAAAGCAAAATAGTTTTGCTTTTATTCGAGTCTTTTCTTGTTTGTTTCAGAATGTTACAGTCCAATTGTAATTCATTGTACACAAACACTAAATAACTTTACACAAATGTCGCTTCAAAAAGAAACAAAATACTTTTTTAAAAAACGATACAATAAAATCAACACTAATATCCATTGCTATTAATCGAAAATAACAACATAGGTAAAGTGTTAAAATGATTTTTAAATAACACTTAACTGATAAATTTCCGAGGGGAAAAAAATCCAATGTCGAAATCTAGGTGAATGGTCGACAGGGTGGGTGTTGAATTTTCAAGAAGCAGGTTAAACAAGCAATTCGAATTATGTTAGTAGACTTGTCTAGATGAGCTTTCAAATATAAATTCTCAAATCTTTGTTTTAAAAAAAAACTCACACTCCTCTCTTTTATAATCTCGACATTCACTTACTAACTTTGGAAACAAAACGACCTTAAGCAACTCTCATGACCTTCGATTTAAAAAAAAATATTCTTTCCAACTCATCAAGTGATGAGTGAAAAAAAATTCTAAACATTTAATCTTTTCACGAATTTTCCTCGAAAGTGACATGGCTGATGATAAGAAATTCTATTCAAAGCACAGAATAAAAGAATGCACATGTGGCACGTTATGAGTTTTTCGACAGTCTGTGAACGTGAGGAGAGATTAACGCTCAAAACAATTTTCCTCTGTACGAAAAGAATAAGTGAGAGTAATTAGCAATCAAAAAAGACGCAAATACTTTAACCGGTAATTAAGTAATTAAAATTTTAAAAGTAATAACACAAAAAAAATGGTTCGTATTTGTTTTGTAATTCGTTTTTCATCAATTTCTTTTTTTTTTAATTCAACAAACAGATCATTTTGAATAAATGTCTCACACACTAATAATAACTGCGAGTATCTAAAATTTTAGAGCACTAGTAAATGAAACAAAATTTTAAAAATGTGTAGTAAAAAAAAAATTCTCTAATTCAATTAAAATAAAAAGATAAATTTTTAAAAAATTTGCCCATCAATGTATTACCTCTATCATATGTAATCCAGATTCCACGAAATAACTGAAAAGAAAATTGGGTCAAATCACTCAGAATTCTAAAACAATTTTATATAAAGCCGTCATTTGTGTTTTTAAAACCTTCAAAAATTAAATTTCTTTTAATGAGGCTTTCTTCTAGGCATATATTAGGGCGATATGAATTTGATAATGCGATGTAATAGCGATAACTACATTCCATTTATATTTCTTTATCATTATTATTATTATTAATATCTTGCAAAAAAAATTCACATTCACACAAGATACCCTTTTTTTGCGAATGAACTTATTCAAAAATCTAAAACTGCGAGTTAGAAAAGTTCTTTTATATTTTTTTTCTCGTTTTTATTATTATTATTATTACTATTATTATTATTCTCAGATACTTTATTAATAATAACTCAAATAATTTAAAAATAAATTATTAATAATTACATTTACGATACAAGTACTTTAATAATTTCCAAGAAGCTTCTTCGGCGTGTGCGCGCGTGTGTGTAAACCAATAATCATAATTGACATACAAAAAATTTCTTTTAGAAGTTATGCAAAAAAAAGAGAGAATTCAGCGTTTAAAAATATTAAATGATTTATTTCTTTAGCATATAATTATTCACAAAAACAATTATTTTAAAATTATACTTGATAATACAGAGTTAATTTACTAAGGTCGTTTTTCAATCGGAAAATAACATTTTTTTAAAAACATTTTGCAAAAAAAAAAAAAAAAAAAAATAAAAAAAATAATCGATTTTAAGTAAAGTTTAAATTTATTAAACATAAAAATAACTTTCGATTCTTTTTGAAGGAATGTATTTACAATTCGTACCTTTTGCATTTGAAATACATAAAAGGCAAAACTGTCTAGATTACGAATTCAATATTTCATTTACCCTTAACATTCAAGGCAATAGGGATTTTTTTTTAAAGAAAAAGCGATAAATTTAGCAAAAGCAGCAATTTTATTATCTAAAAAAAATAATAAAATTGCTGCATCAATACAATTTAGAAAGGGAAAGGGTCTATAGAACACATAAATGGTGATTCAAAAAAAATAAAACCACTGAGGACTCTGGATTAAAGTTATGTGCACTATTGAGTAGTGCATTAACTTTAGACAATTTTCAAAATTAATTACTTTGGCTGGAATTAAAACACAGCAAATTATGTTCCTTCGTCATTTGGCCTTTTCAATGGCAGAGAAAATTTCAATACGTAGCCATCTTAATTTCCCGAAAGGCTGTTTTGAAAAATATTTTTCTACCCTGACAGTTTGTGACCCAACTTTTCCATATAAAACTCATTCAAACTCTATCCCGCTATTATCAGCCTTTCATTTTCAAATGGCATCCGGTTTCGAAAAATTAGAAAATTGCAAACAAAATACGATAGTCGAAATCGTTTTTGCGCAAGATGCCCTACAGGCCATGATCGAAAACATGAATTTTTCAATAAAAAAAGTGTAACTAATCCTCCAAATAAAAAACACGCGCAAACACTAATCAAACAATTAAAAAGTCCATAATTATTAAGTTTCTATATAAGTAAGTTACAACTGCGGGAAAAATTATTCATAATAAAGGCTCCAGTTTCGAATACTTTTGCGTAACAGTCACATAGTAGGAAAGGCGTCAACACTTAAAGAGACACTAATGTTACGAATAAGATGGGCGGACTCTCGGTGCAGTTTCAAGGACCATAAAACGAAGCCTGGGATTAGAAAACGGTTTATCAAACAATAAACACAGCATCCTACTTGTAAGATAACGATCGCTTGTGACACACGTAGAAACATGATAACACGTGCAATCAAGAAAATGACGAAACAATCCAGAATAAACGAAAGGTTGCAGCAATAGAAAATATACATGTTAATTAACTTTACGGTGATAATGTTATCAGGTAAGAAATAAAAACTGTAGATCATAAATCTTTACCTGAAGATGGAGAACCAGAACTTGAAAAAAGCAAGATTTTGAAATATCAAATTAAAAGAGAAAAAAATTTTTAAACCCCTTTGAAATTCACTTAGATTAAAAGGACAGCTTAAAAGCTATGTATAACTTACAAGCCGTTACCCACCCGCTTTGGTGGGTATTTTCACGATATTGAGGGAATACATACTATTCATATATTATACATATAAATTATTGAAATCTAAGTCCTAGCATAGCATAAAAATGGATTGAAAAATACTTTCACCTCTTTATTTAAAAAGGACAGCACTAATTTGTAAAATTAAAATGGAATTATCTTTTATTCCTCCATAAACCCTACCCCCAAAAAATGGATTTCCGCAAAACTCATTTTTAGTAGATCTCTACTCAACAAAATAAACATGTTTGCCAAATTTAAAGTCAAAACCGGAATATTTTTTTAATCAATAAACTTTGCAACCCCCTTTGAGAGTCAATTTCCAACAGACCCTTTGTTAGCTGATTTCAATTCAACAAAAGAAACATGCATACCAAATTTCCAGTGTGTGGGGGGAGGGGGGGTTAACAATTCAAAAACTAGAATTTTTATTATTTATAACGCCCTTTAACCCCTCGCAACTATCATTGGGGGCCAATTTTCGCAAAACCCGTTCTTAGAGTAACTCTACACCATGAAAAGAAAATGACTATAGAATTTCAATTCTGCGGGTCTAATAGTTCTAAAACACGAATATTTACTTTAAGGTATATAACGCCCCTAAGCCCTCGCAACGCCTTTTGGGGAATAAGGTTGATTTTCGCAAAACCGTGTTGTAGCAGATCTTTACTTCATAGAAGAAATGTGTCTACCAAATTCCAAGTCTGTACGTCAAATAGTTCAAAAACTGTCAATATCTATCTATAACGCTCCTTTAGCTCTCGCAAGGCACCTTAAGGTCGATTTTCGCAAAATCCGTTCTTCGCGGATCTCAGCTTCGTGAAAGGAACATGCCTACTAAATTTTAAGTCTGTAGGTCTAATAGTTCCGGAGCTACGGTGATGAGTGAGTTGCTTTTCTCCTTGATACAGAATGAAAAAGAAACGAAGCCTATAGAATGAAAACAAGTCGTTAAAAAAATATGGGTTTTTTTTTTTAATGCTAAAGCTCTCTTTTTAATTGCTAAGCAACAGAATATAACATAAGTACTTAATAAAAAAAAAAACATCCACGTTTAAGAAAATCAAAACATTAATTCTGTAATAGAAATATGACAATGAAATATGCAGTTTTAAAACATTTTCTAATGTAATAAGAGAAAGAGAGAGAAAACTACTTTATTTTATCAATATTTTAATTTTCTTTGCCAAGTAAATACTATTTGTATGTGTGCAGTGAGTTTTCTCTTTTTTGTTATTCACTTTTAAATATCATATTTAAAAAAACAGAGAATGAGAATTTAATAATCCCTACACATTTGTAAACAATTAGTAAATATCTTAATCTTGATGGAAACTATCCAAAAAAGCAAAGTTCAAGATATTTCACGCAGCAGCCAGAAATTTATAAGTATTTTTGTTTATTTTTTCCCTCTTGTTAAAACAGTCAATTTTCTTATGTATGAAAAAGCTTGTCAGTTAAAAATAGATTTCTTATCTATGGAACAAAGTACAGTCTCTAGTGTTTTATATTTGATCAAAAATAAAAATAACAAAACTTAATGTAGTTTTCTTGCACATTTTTTTAATAAATTTATATCAATTTAAAACATTTTCAACATTTCTAAATAACAAAAGCATAATTAGGTCAAAATTTAACAATTTTCAGTCTTCAAAGTATTAAGTGGTTTAAATATTCCAGGAATAAAAAATCTCATACAAAAAAAAATTTATATCAGAATGATCCCACTTTATAACACAAATCTCAAACTTCTATTATTTGATTTTAAAAATCTGTTCCGTGAGATTATCATTTACTAACTACGATTACTCCTTGTTTATTGATATTGTTTTGAATTAAAAATATCTGAGAATAAAACTAAATCAGAGGTGTTGGGAAAAGCTGTATGTGTCATTTCCTAAAAATTTTCATTTTTTTTTTTTTCCAAGTGTTAAAGAAAGAATCAACTAGTTTTCTTAACTGAGGTTTTACCTTTTTCTTTTCATTAACTCCTAACATTTTCAGTGATTTATAACAAATTACGTCACAACAGTTTGCTTTTGAGTCAAAAATTCGCCTTTTAAGGAATACCTTTTGTTATCCTAGCTCTCTGATGAATATTATAAACTATGCATTACTATTTAACAAAAAACGAACTACTGTTCAAATGTAAATAAATAGTGAAACCAAAATATTTTAACTTAAAAAAAAGTAAGGGAAGCAACCTAATGCTCCTTTTACCAGGTGTATGCAAATGAAATGAGACGATTGTTTTTTTTTTAAAAAAAAACACAATAAATTTGCGAAAACTGTTAATATTTCTTTATTCGAAATAATATCCATCGCTAGCTACACATTTTCCCCATCTTTCGGGCAATTTGTGAATACCACGCCAAAAAAATGATCAGTCTTTTGAGGCCAGCCAGTCATCAAGCCAAGATTTGACGTTTTTGTAGAAAGTGAAGCGCTGGTCAGCCAATGTGTGTCCCAATGATGCAAATAGGTGGTAATCGGAAGGAGCCAAGTCTGGCGAATAAGCCGCATGCACTAAGGGTTCCCAGCCGAGCGCCTTAACGATGTCCTTGGTCGGTTTAGCACAGTAGCTAGGTGCGTTGTCATCAAGGAAAATCACTTTGTGCTGCCGTTTCTTGTATTGCTTGCGTTTTTCGAGTATAGTATCATTCAAATTAAGTACTTGTTGCAGCTTGTAGCGATCAGATTAATGGTTTTGCCGGGTTTGAGAAGCTCATAATAGATTGGTCCCTCCCAGTGGCGCGCACAAGGGGGGTCCTGGGGGGTCCGGGG
>BMAV01013205.1:609555-654685 GCA_019973955.1 Trichonephila inaurata madagascariensis
ATTAATCCTCATGTTGCTGCCCGTGTAAAATAGTTTTTATAAGTATGTGGCCTGGATGGGAAAAAAGATTGAGTACCCTTTGCCACAATGAATTTCTGGGCTTCGATCTGGCACTGCTGATCAGCTGGTATTAGCAGCAGCAACAACAATAGACATAAAAAATTAACCATGAGTTCCTTGACATGTGGTTATTTGATTTGATAATTTCATTGATTTCAGAAGATGCAAAGGTTATGGTAAATATTTTTTATTTAATTATATATATTTTTAGTGTATAGATATTTGTTGATAAAGATTTATAGAAACCCCCTTTAAAAAGTTTGATTAAACTGTTCATGCACTGAAAAATTAACTGACAGCACAGAACACCTAGTTTCAGAATGAAACTAATTTGTATGTTTCGATAAAAATTTAAGTATAAAATTTTAAATTTTGAGTAAATGTTTGAGAAGAGAAAAAATTCTACATTAAAATCATTTATAATAATATAAAATTATTTAAGATTATATCAAAAACTTAAGTAGCATTTCTTCAATAACCATGCCAACTTCTGAAGATTCATTTCAAGTATTAAATTTCAAAATAAAAAATTTTCATAGTATGACCACAAAACCTCAAAAAATGGAAAGACGGGAAATAAAGAAACTTTATAAAAACAAAAACATAAAAATTTTGACTGAAGAATGAATTATGAATTGAATACTTTTGTAAGGGGTTCAACACTGTTAACAGTTGTAAGCAGTTTAACAATTTGCAATATTAAATTTTTGTTTTACATTTAAAAAGTAAATATGTAAAAGTTTTTGATGCCATGTATAAAAAAATTCATCCCTTTTTTTTCCATATATATCTAATACCTTCATGTGTGATATTCCTTATAAACAATTCTTCACTATACATGAAATATATCATTAATAGAATGATATTTTTACAAATACATTTTATATATAAAGTATATAAAAAATAACGTGTACAGTAAAACTCATCACTTACTTGTAGTTTCCAAATTAATAATAATTGAAATCTTTTTTTAAAAAAATAGTTTGAATAAACACAAATACAGAAATCCACAGTTACTTCAGATGTTGCAAAATACAAGAATAAAAAGAATCTGTTTAAGTTCGCTGTTAAAATTAAGATTCATATTCCCTAAAATTAAGCTTTGTATAGAATAAGCATGTTGTGTTTGTGATGCTCAAAAAAAATATGGCAAAATCCTTCTTTTGGATTTTAAGATTTAAAATAAAAATATAGCTAAGAGAATACCATTCAAAAAACATCAACTGCAATTTAACATGTATAATTATTCATTAAGCAGACTGTTCCATCTATTTTGTTTCATTACATCCAATATTGATACATTAATAACTGTAATTGTTAAACAAGAATATTTTTAGAAATCACGATTATATATACATACAACAAAACCTTATTTTCTACAAAATTCCTATAATCTTAGTTCCTAAGAATGATTAAATGTACTATGTATCCTGCATGGTAATTTTAATTCTAAAAATTTGTTTGTCTTTTGATATAATTTAAAATTGCAACTGAATTCACCAAATTAAAAGTATATAATCATTTGGAATAATACAAACCGCTATTGGCAAAATAACATTAAATGGTAGTTATAAGTATCCTTTTGCATTTACTAAATAATTTGACCAATCATATGCAGTATTTTTATTTCAATCATTAATAAGAGAAATAACATCAGTTTCAGATAAAATTCTCAATTGCACGGACATTTTAATCTAATATTTCTATGTAGTTTTTACAAATTCAAAGAAGGTTTACAACTAGTAAATTTTCATCTAAAATTCCAAAACCTATGTCAGCAGGATTAAAATCAGATATTAAAATCAGAAAATCAGATATTCAGAATCAGAAAATCAGATATTAAAATCAGATTCATAGCATCTGTACTACTTCTTTTAATTAAATTTTAACTTGGAGGTTATGAGTGAAGGAATTCTAGATTATACTCTCTTTTCATCATAGCATCCATCCATTAAAATAACAATTGAACATTGCTTTTGAAATTTTAACATTTGACATATATTTGGCAAACATAATCTTTAAGATAAAGTAACTTTAAATAAAAAGCACACTTTGAAATTAATGTAATATTTGAAGAAATAAGAATAGTTTCAAAAATAAGCAAAATACAAAATTCATATAAAGTAATGTAACAAGATGATGTAGATGTTAGATGTTTTGTTAGATGCAGATACATCTAACAAAAATTTAGCCTGGTAAAGGGGAAGAGGAATGTGTGTCAATTCATGAACACAATTTACAAATTATTAGAGTAATCAAATTGTAATATGTATACCAGAAAGGAATGTTTTGAATAACTAAGAGAAAAAATGCATAAAAAGTTGCAATGAGAAAGCTTTTTCTAGAAGGTTTTCAAAAAATTTACACAGCAACTCCCCAACTACACTTCATTTATTTGAAAATAGCACATAGGATAAAAACTATTTGTATAATAATTTTTTTAAAAAAATTCTGCTGTAAATATCTCGGCACATACTATTGGAAAAAAATTATAAATGGAAAGTAATATGGTGCTTTAGTTTGTTAATTGGCTTTGCATGATTTAGTTGTTAATATAAATTAATCTTAGACCACAAAAATGAAAAAAAATTCTCAAGAGAAATCATTTCAAGAATAGTTCATTATCATTTAATAAAAGTAAAAACATTTTTATAGTTTTGAATAGAACTTTGATTAAATTCTTCTTAAAAAAAGGAAGTTTTCTCTGTGATATTGAACAAAATTAGAAGGAAACAGATTTGAAAACTGATTTGAGACAACCTAAAATTACCTTAATTACAAAACCAAATCAAGCAAGACATATTTTATGTAAATTAATGTTTTTAGTTCTAAAACTTATAATTAAACAATCACAATAATGCTGAAAATATTTGTAGCCAAACAAAATAAAACCCCCATTTTAAAATTATTACATTTTGGGGTACACTATGATTCTTAACAATGATCAAAGGACCATATATATCAAGATAGGTCAATAATAATGGGTTACACAACAAAAAAAGTCTAAACAATTTTGCACAAAAAATTTTTTTTAAATATATAGCAATAAGATAATAAATAATCGAAATGTTCTAAATGTGTATTTAAACAATTAAAAAAACAAATATTAAGCAATTTTTGGTAAAAATTGGACCCAAAGGAAGATAATGCATTTCACTACATAACGGGAAAGGCAAATTCAAAATTTTTTTCCTTTATCGAAAAAAAACATTTAATTTTGAAAAATAAATTTTTAAAATTATGTAACAAAGCAAAACTAAAAATGATTTCATGTCTCTTTTTTAATAATTATATCAGCATATTATTTTTAATACTGTGCAAATAATGAGATGGCTTCTCCCCGAATTGACTAATTTCAGCAGTCAATGAGCATTTTAAAGACATGAAATAATGCTAAAATCTAAATTTGTTGATTAATTTAAGCACTTATATCAGATTTAATTTTAAATATTAAATAAATTAATATTATTAATAATATTATTATTAATATTATTATTAATTATAATAATATTATTATTATATTATTAATTATATATATAAATGAAAAATTTTTAAAATGCTCTTCAAGAAATCTAAGAAATAGGGTGGAGAGGAGAGTTGAACAATCAGGAAAAGTGTTGTTCTATATAAGGCTTGAATTGAATAAATAATCATTCAAAATCACAAACTGTACAAATGAAAAAATCTTAAAAAAATTTTTTTACCAAATTTATTTTGTTATGGAATTTAAAATAAAACTTACAGCCCCAGCAAGCAGTAGCTTCTTTCGGAAATCTTCAAGAGGATTTTGGAAAGTTAACTTTTCTAAGCGAATGTTGTTAACAGCATGACCAACTCGAAGATATAAGTCATAAATATATTTTACTTTTTTAGGTTCTTCTTTAGTACGAAAATATACATCTATAGGCATCGTAAAACCAGCATACCCAGATTCAGACACCATATACGGTGGCTCTTTTTTCACTGTAAAAAATATATACATAAATATTACATAAAAATAAACGCAAATTTGTACAAAAAATAGTTTATTCATTGTTCTTTTTATTGCTGTAAGGTTTCAACTAAGCTATTCAAGAAAAACTTTATTTTAATACAGCTTTATTTCAGAAGACATTTAGCAAGAATATTGCACTGCATAGAAAACTCATTTTAAATTTAAGAAATGACACATTTGGGCCCTGTCCAAAATGCAGTATATAACAAAAAATTTATAACTACAATCATAAAGTAACTGATACAGCTCATATTGCCCCAGTTAAGCAGATACACTTTTCAATAAAACAATAAAGATACTTAGATAACACTTGGCAACACCCAAAATGTTTTGAGCTCAAAAATAGTTTATTATGAAATATTTTGGCCCGCTAAACACGAAAATCACCATAAAAACTTCAGATTAGCTCTTGTTTTCAAGAATTAGAACTACTTCTTACTCATAAATAGCTGTATTTTCACTCATCTTTACTTTTTGTGCATAATCATGATGTTCATTTGAGCGGGTAAATGGAAGTACTTGCCTCAGGATCGATTTTTTAACTCTACGAAAGGCATGTAAAGAGCATCAATAGAACAAAGAACATACAGTAGTGTATGATTTAAGTGACATTCGCTGTTTTTCAACTTACAACTCATGGTAAATCTATTCAACTATATTTAGGTCTGAAAGACTGCTTGTACCAGTTACATGAAACAACTGTGTTGTACCAGAACGTGTCATAAAGCAGTTTCACTTAAATAGATCCCCCAAATTTTTCTATTTTCTGCATTCAGATTAAAATGCCACAAAACTATGTTAATAACCCTGACAACTTTTGTTACGTTTGTGGTGAAATGACTTTTGCAGCCCAGAAGAGAGCCATCAGACCAATTTTAAAGACAGCTTACTACCTTTACTTCTGAGTGAAAGTAGGTGAACAGGATAAGCCATGGGTTAATTTTTGAGAAGAAAGAACATGTGGTTGCATGTATTGATGTCAAAGGCTTGATGAATTTCATGAACATCAGCCATGATACAAATAACTGGAGGTTGTTTATACACTTCCAAGCTTAGTTTGAAAGCAGTATTACTACATGACAGCAGCCTTCTTCCTTTAATTCCCATCGGACATTCCATTCACATGAAGGAAACTTATGCAAATGTGAAATTACTTCTAGAGTTATTAAAATACGAGGATCGTAAATGGCAGATCTGTGGTGACTTAAAAGTCGTTGCTTTACTCATAGGAACACAGTTATGGTATACCAAGCAAATACTGCTCTTTTCTGTGTTTGTGGGACAGAAGAGATTGAAAATCACATTACATACAAGACAAATGGCCGTCCAGAAATCTAAAATCCGGTGAGAGAAATGTCCCAAATGATCTGCTAGTAAGCCCAAATGACTTTCTGTTTCCATTCCTGCACATTAAACTGGAATTAATGAAGAACTTTTTGAAATCTATTAACAAGGATGGAGAGACTTTCCAATAATTTGGATCGAAATTCCCAAGATTGAGCGATGTGAAGATTAAGAAGGGAATCTTCATGGGACCTCAAATACGCAAAATCATGAAGGGCCCTGCTTTGGATCAAATTCTGGAAGGGAAAGAGAAAGCAGTCTGGGAAATATTTAAAAGTGTGGTACAAGGATTTTTAGGCAACAAAAAAAGATGAGAACTATCAACAGTTGGTGAAAGATCTCCTACATAAGTTCCATGACCTAGGATGCAATATGCCTCCAATGATCCATTTTTTACATTTCCATCTTAATTTTTCATTAATTGGGGAGCTGTAAGCAATGAACACAGTAAAAGGTTTCATCAAGGTATTGTAGAAATGGAACGTATGTATCAGGGCTGTTGAGATTATTCAATGCTTGCAGACTACTGTTGGATAGTTATAAAGGATACTCAGGCTTCGACATACAAGAGGCAATCCAAAAGGAAATATTCACAGGAAATAAACTAAAAAAATACTACTGATTTCTGATATGAACACTGTTTCTTGAAACATGGCTTATTGTACTGTATTTACTAGTTAGTAATGTTTTGTTCTTCAAATTTACCCATAAATTGATGGATGGGCTGTAGTACATCTTAAAAACAAGAGTTAATAAATAAATTTAATTTACATATTCGTTTTTTTTTCAACCCAAAATTAGTAAGAATAGGCTACTTAAAACTAGGAAACAGACAAAAAGTTGTTTTTTGTTGCCTAATATAATCAGTGATTGAAATTAATTTTATATCAGAAAATAAATTAAGTTTTCACAGTTCCAGTATACTGCAAATGGATATTTTTAAATATATATACTTTTTAAATCAATAAATAATATTTTTGTTATACATAATTTAATATGTATTAATTAACAAAGAAAATGTTTAAGGTATTATTAAAATGTAAATTTCCTTCATATTTTAGACACAATTTTGATTTTATCATAAAACTTGAAAAAAAAATCTACCACAAGCAGCAGTCAATTTTTTTTTTTCTTGGAATATTAAATCCATTGTTTAATAATCGACAGTAAGCAATATTAATGTCTAAATAGCAAGTAAAATTGTTTCTTGGAATTCAATATGTAAATGTTAGGAACCTAATAAAATTATGAATGAAGTTTTAAATCCTTCTATTCCTAACTATTTTCAAAAATGTAAATTTTTTGAGGGAAAAATTTAGTGTTTGAAAATTTTACTTTTCTTTTTCATGTAGAAATGTAACTTACAAATAGTTGCTGTTATGAAAATGTATATACAAATACCATCAAGAAAGATATATTAAAATGGATTAAAAACAGAAAAAAATATATATATCATACCATATAGTCAACACATAAAGGGATAGGGATAAAAATAAACAGTTCAATAATGTATGAAGCAGAATCTAATGAAACATCTAAAAGTGTGAAAATCATATTATATTTTAACCCCTTTACTGCCAAGAAAAAGTTGCACTATTCAAAAGAAAAGGCATAAATAAGTCAATCCTTCTCTAAAATAAGTATATCCTTTGCAAACATTGTCATGGCCTTTGTATTGCATACCAAAACCATTGGAATAATTTAACAGATAGCAGCACGATGCAACAGTTCATACAATAGAAAGATGTGTGTATGTATGTATATATATATATATATATATATATATATATATACTAGCTGGTATACCCGTTCTTCGCACGGGTGAACTGAAAAATAAAACAATACAGATTGAAGGATAAAGAAGTTTTTATTGAGTTAAATTTTTTACGTGAATTGCAAATTAAACAAAAAAAGCTTTTTTGCATGTCTCAGCTGAACAAAAAAAACACGTTTGTTAAATTTTAAGTCTGTTGATCTAATAGCTGATAAAAAGGATTTTTTATTTATAACTCCCTGTAACTCTCTTGAGGGTCAATTTTTGAAAATACCTTCCTAAGCTGATCTCTGCTCAGCAAAAGTAACACATTGTTACAAATTTTGTGCAATGAACGCTTAAAATAATGTAAACAATTTATATCTGAAAGTGTAATACGTTAATATTACTTTCTGTTGCATTTATTTTATGTTAAAATAGTAATATTTGCAAGCAATGCCGTTTCTTAAATTATAATGGGGATTCAATGAAAAACAAAGTGAAATGTTAGCGATAGAATCAAGTTGGCAACTGTCTAGCTACTTTCATAGCTCAAGCTTTATTAGAGCTTTGGGAAAGATTAGACTTACGCTTTCACGGTATAATTCTAAGTTGGTACTTTTTCTACACTTCCAAAAAATAGAGTGGCCGCGGTAGCTCAGAGGTCAAGGTATCGGATCGTAGCTGGCCTTGTCACGAGTTCAAGCCCAGTACCACTAAGGACCCGTCGTGTAGAGGAGCGATGCACGTCAACCCTTTATCTACTGCATTATGATTAACTGTAATTTTTTTCATGTAATTTTTTTTTATTTTTTTAGATCACTGCATTGAAAATTAAGGAATATACATAAACAAAACACTCAACTTTGAGAAATTTAATCCGTTAGAGCTAATTAATTAATTAAAGATATTCTACTGTAAAATTAATTATATACACTGTTCATTTAAAATAAAGAGTTAAATCCTTTTTTAAGGTCCTCATTAACATACAAAAAAAATTAAGACACTTAAATTTTGACATTAACTATTCTTTCAGGTCAAAAATGATAATCTTTGCAATCCGCTTAAAACGCAATGTCAGCTGTAAAACTATTCGCCTTCCCTGCTAAAGTACTCATCATAGAACCTGTGCTGTCATATACCTTGGAAGAATGGATTTCAAAGAATATTCCTGCTAAGTATTGTCAAAATATTCATAAAATTGGTTATTCTATGTTATTTTAAAGTGAATGGTACTTATAAGTACCATCGGCCCGGTGTTGCACGGGCTTTCTCTCTTTTTAATGACGCCCGCAATTATGTGTGTGTGTTTGTAAACACGCAATGTGAGTGATTTCTAAAATTATTTAATTAAATTTCCCATTTTTCGAAATTTGTTACACTTATTTTCGATTTAAGACAGGTTTCTTTTTCCCTCTCTCTAGCCTGAAATAACACGGTTGTTTTTTTTTAGTGTAAAAGTATTATGTGTTCCCTGTTCCCCTCCCCCTCACAGATAAGATATAGTTTCGAATTTCGATGTATGACTTATAAAAAATGATATTGCGTTAGTTAAAAAATTATTATTGGGAAGCAATAAGAAGAAAATTATTCTGATGCTAAGAGTAAAACAAAAAATTTTCATCATTTTTTTTAGTAATACTTAGTTTCTAAGAAACTAAAATAATAAAATAAATTTCATATTTTCATGAATCAATCAATCCTTACGTATAGTTAGAATAAAAATGTCTCCTTGTATTTTGTATTTTGATTCAAAATAATAGATGATGTACTTTTTAATTAAAGGATAATTAATTTAGTCATGAAATAATAGAAAAAACCTTTTAAAAAACATTTATATATTAATAAAATCCATTTTCTATAAATAATCAATAAAACAAAATTTACAGATAGCTATTGAAACTATCTCGAGTGCACTGGAAAAGACACAAAAAATTTCATCAAAATCGATCCAGACGTTTAGGAGGAGTTTAGTCACATACACATGCACAGAAAATTTTTATATATAAAGATATGTACAAGGTATATATACACGGTTGCAGTTAAGAGATTAACAAAATAAAACTTTAAAGTACATTCTAATAATATTATAAATGTGAAAGTGAGTTTGTTTGTTTGATATGCTTTCATGCCTAAGCCACTAAACCAATTTTAAGAATTCTTTCACCAATGGAAAGCTACATTATCAGCGAGTATATAGGGTATATTTTATTCTTGTATTCCTATGGGAATTACGAGGGTGAAACCACGGGGTACCAACTTACGTCATTTTTATAACAATAACGTTGTTACAACAATGCAGGCGATTCATGACTCGTGAAATTGGTACAAGATTATAAATTTTGTCAATATCGGAAATTTTAATAAAATTTTTCCACATTTGCAACAAATAACTGAAACATAGTGTATTTTAATATTTTTACTATAAGCAATTTTTAAATTGTTTTTATATTAAATGTCAAAAATTTATTAGTTACATTTATTAAATGTCAAACTCAAACTTGAGAAATATCGCCAAGTTCGCTAAGAAATTCCCTATTCTGACAATCCCAGAAATTTTAATACAAATTTTCTCCCACTTTTTAAAGAGAGAAACGACATAACGTTTTAGCAAACTGCATGATATTAAAAGCTCTATAGTAATATTAAATGAGTTTAATAAAAAATTGATTTATCAAATATTTATAATACTTTTATTATTTTTTTAAAAAATAATTTCAATATAAGGCCATGTTTTGTACGAAATTTTTCACTTATCCTGAACCTAGATATTTTATTTGGAGATATTACTACTAAGATATACTAGATATTACTATGAAGGAAGCCATACAATGCCAATCGCCGAATAAAATTAGGGAACTTAACATACAATACTTATATCAACTTGCGATCTTTCTAATCCTCAAACCCTTTGGGATAAATACAAAGAGTACATGGCGGAAGATATTTTGCAACGATTGCAGCAAGTACATGCAGATATGATTTCAATGAACACATTTACAACGTAACTATAATAATTATTAAAAATAAGATTTTCAGAATGGTTGGGAAGAAGCTACATGATTTTGGAATGATTACTCCGCGATGAGTCAATGGAAATGACTTCGATAAAGAAATTGCTCGAGAATTAGAGTATGATTTTATAGCATTGCAACATCAAGTAACAGAATTAATCCCTCACTTAACTCCAGAACAAAGACATTTTCCATCAAGTATTAATTAAAATAGAATCTGGCAGTGGTGCACTCTTTTCTCAATGCCCCTGGAGGAACCGGAAAAAAATGTTTTTGCTAAACTTATTAGTGATATCAGTCAAAAAAAAAAAACCAGAAGATAGCAGTTGCAATGGATTCTTCTGGTACAGCCCCAACCCTACTGACCAGTGGCCATACTTTGTATTGTTTTAAAATTACCATTGAATCTTGCACATGAAGATTCACCCACCTGCAATTTAAGCAAAAATAGCTCTCAAGGCAGGATGCTTCGACAATGTAAGCTTTTAGTGTGGGATGAAAGTACGATATCTCACAAGAAAGCTATAGAAGCATTAAATAAGACTCTTGAGGATTTACAAAATAGTAAAGATATTATGGGAGGAATGGTAGTGTTATTAGCTGGTGATTTCCGACACTCTCTCAGTAATTCAGAGGAGTACACCGGTAGATGAAATCAGAGCCTGTATTAAATCATCAAGCTTATAGGCGAAAGTTGAAAAATTCAGTCTGAAAATGAATATGAGAGTGCATCTTCATAATAACGTATATTCGGGACATTATGCAGAGACGCTACTGAAAATCGGTGATGGATATTTGGACGCAGATGCTGAAAGTTACATTTTACTTTCAAGAGAATTTTGTAATTTAGTAGAAAATGATGTAGATCTTATTGCTCAAGTTTACTCAGGCTTGCAACAAAATTTAATTGTGTTCAGTGGTTGTGCCCAAGATCAATATTGGTGCCTAAAAATGACATTGTCAATAAAATCAACACTGAAATTTTAAAAGACGTGCTGGGGGCGGAGAAATTAAGGAATACTTATCAATGGATACAGAACAAAGTACTTCATAACCCACAAAGTTCTTAAATTAGCTTGAACTTTCGAGAGTACCCTCACATAAACTTCAATTAAATCTAAACGTACCAGTTATGCTTATGCGAAATCTCGATGATCCTCGATAATGTAATGCTTTAGATCACGAATTGATGCAGAATATACTTGGTGCCACTATTTTAACAGGTGTTTGGAAAGAGAAAAGTGTTATTATACCTCAAATTCCAATTATCCCCACTGACCTACCATTTCAATTCGATTTCCAATTCAACTCAGTTTTGTTGTTACTATTAACAAAGTGCGAGGGCAAACAACACAGGTAGCAGGGGTGTATTTGAAAAAGCTATACTTTTCCCATGGCCAACTATAGTAGCCTGTTCGCATGTGTCCAATACCCAAAATCTTCACATAATTTGCATGAAATCTTCACATATTATACAGTATACAGTAGCATCCTAGAATAATATTTTGAATTGAGCTCTTATAAAGAGGAATTATTTTTTAAAACATAGATACTTTCAACTTTTTCAAATATTAATGGTTTAAATTATTGAATTTTTGTTGTAAATTATTATTATAAAGTATATTTTCAATTTTTTAAATTAAGCTCAATTTTAGAATATTTAAATTTTAATGGTCCCAGTCAAGCAATAAAAAATTATCATATTATTTTATTTACTTTCTAATGATAATGATTATGACTGACAGTCATTTAAAGACATCAATGAGAGCGAAGCCGCGGGTAAAAGCTAGTAGATTATAAATAAATCATGAAGGAAAATTTATTGTACATCAGAATTTTTATTTTACATACATGAATACTAAAAGAGAAAGATAAAAATATTGAATTGCAATAAAATTGTGACTAAATATGCTGTATTGCATTACTCTGTAAATAGAACTAAGGCTCATAATGCACACTTTTTTAAATCAGCAGATATAGAGATAAATTAATTATTTCAATAACTCTTGCGTATAACTATATAATAATGTATAAATGCCATATTTAGAGGCCTAAATGTGTAATACAATAATACATATGTATTAAATACAGTCGAAGCTAACTATATAATTTAAAATAAAATAAGGTGAATTCAAAAAAAGTGTGAAAATGTAATCTTAAAGTATGAACTACACAATAAAATTGATTAAAATTAGACAAAATATAAGAAAATGCCATCACACAGATATACATATAGCTGCATATAATTCTTGTGAATATAAAGACTCCTTGAGAGAAGACCACTTAACAGAATCTCAAAACCTAGTCGCCCATCCGGTATAGCATTTACAGACGCTGACTGGGGTACTCTAAATAGTTGTAAAGTCGCAAGTCTTCTCGTGTGGTTGGTGGAAGGGGAAGAGAGGTGGGAGGCCCCTGACCTCCTCCTCCAGGGTGTTCTCCCTCAAAATAGAAATGGTACCAAGCCAAAATGGCTAAACGTTAGATGTACATTAAGCCCTTTACTGCGATGATTTTTGTGAGCCTCGATCTGACACCGTCAGACAGACGGCATTAGTAACAACAAGAAACATTACATAGAATATTATATTGACATTCTTTCTCTCTCCTCCCCATAGTAAGCTTGATTTAAAAAGTCAAATAAATAGTATATTTTGAAAATGAATTTCAAAAGCTTAAATGTTCTATATTAATGTAGCAATTAAGCAAAATGATAAATCTATACATATAAATAAAAATGAAGTGTCTGTTTGTAATTGGAAATTAACAGCTTTTTACTAAATGCATTTAAAAGTATATATGGTACTTATATGAAAAAATCAATTTTTAAAATGTTTGTCTGTCTGTCTGTTTGTTCTGGTTAATCTCTGAAACGGCTGGAAACCAATTTTGACGGAACTTTCACTGGCAGATAGCTAATGTTATAAGGAATAACTTAGGCAACTTTTATTTTAGAAAACAAAAATTAGGGTTCTGAGAAAATAAAATTAAAACCAATGAAATAGTGAGCAATATCCAACTCAAATAGGGATTACTTTTATTCAATAGGGATTATTTTATTTTGCGAGCCTTTCGTCTCAACGATTTCTAGCAGTCATATCAAACTTTGTTTGATTAGGTTGCTGCCACTTGCGACATTTCCAGTTCATGTCCTTTGATCCTAATGATTTTATAGTCCTCAACTCCATTGACAATGTCAAAGGTCATGCGTCCCTTTCACCCCCTTCCTTGCGGCTTCGTTTGTGTTCGCGTTTTACCCTGCTGCTACTTAGACCTATTCTGATCCTAGTGATTTTATAGTCCTCACCCCATCAACAGTGTCAAAGGCCATGCGTCCCTTTCACCCCTTGCTCAACAAAACAGAAAGAAAAAAACAAAACAAAAAAAAGAAACATAGATTCACAAAGTAGAAGAATGACATTATACTTATAGCATAGGTATTTCTTTACTTAGAATACATAATTATTAAGTTTTGGTAAACTCTGCAAATTGAATAAACACTTTTTTGTTAAATTCCACATGGACGGAGTCACAGGTAACAACTATTTAACATAAAATAAATGCATCAGAAAGTAATATTAACATATTACACATCCAGATACAAATTATTTACACTATTTTAAGCGTTTACTACACAAAATTTGTAAAAAATGTGTTACTTTTGCTGAGCAGGTAGGTGTTTTCAAAAATCGACCCACAAGAGAGTTATGGGTTGTCATAAATAAAATTTTTAAAAATTTTCGGCTCTTCGGCAGACTTAAAATTTAGCAAACATGATTTTTTTGTTCAGCTGAGATATGCAAAAGGCTTTTTTTAAAAAAATTTACAATTCACATAAAATTAATTCATGAAAAACTTCTTTATCTCCTTCTATGGCACATTTTGCCCTTGGTACAATTCTCAGTGGCACTCTGCACTATTCAACAAATTTATCAATATTTGAGAATGGAAACTGATAATTTTGAAATAAAGCTTTTTGGACTAACATCTTTAGAATTATGGAAAGCAACACAGAATTAGGGAAAAAAAACTGAAAAATATCTTTACAGATAACTTTTTTTTTAGCTATTTTAAATTGTTGGATGTTGCTTCCAGAGAGATTTAACCATTTGAAGAAAAACGCATGTACTCTGCTTTCTGCTTTTGTTACTACATATCTATGAGAAAAAAAATCTTTCGTAATATGAAAAGTATTTTGATTTCATTAAGAAGTCATTTAAAAAATGCACATTCAAAATTGAAAGTCACAAATTATACCCTTGATATTGCGATATAATGCTGAGCTTTATAGGGACAAGATTAGAATTAAAATATTTTTTTGTTTAACTACAATGAAAAAATTTATATTTCATGTTGTTTATTTCTTCTATTAAGAAAAATATTGAAGAAATGCATAATACACGTACAATTATAATTTTTTATTTTTATTGAACAGATAGTTATATTTTAAATTGTTTATTTTTATGTTAATGTTGAATAACATTAAATAATGCAAAATTATACTACATAATAAAGCTCTAAATCTTTATTTTTCACCTCTGTTCCCTCACTCAGTAAGTATCGTCATGGGAATCAAATTGTTTCAAATATTTCCTATAGCGTGGCACCCTGAATCATATTGGTAGATTGGTTTGGCATGCCCCAGCTAAAAGGTTGTCGACCCTTGGTCTACAGTTTCAGTTAATTAAATTTTGTGCATTCAGGCCCTTTTGTTTATGTGCCATAGCACACTAACGTACAAAACGAGCTTTCCTTTCACTAATACAGATTTAAAACAAGGATGGATAAAATATTCTATTTTTTCAACAAGTTTTCAAATTATTTTACAGTAAAATATAATAACACCAACTATTGAATTTATACAAAAAAATCCATTTAACAAAAACGAGCACTTTATTTCCTTCCATGTAGTTTTAAGTATTTTTATACATATTTTAAAAACACTCCTTCTACATAAATTGTTTGCCTTTCCTGTTATAATAGATATATTTTTTTTTTTTTTCAAATTCTCAGCTTTCATGCATTGATACATAGAAAAAAAAAACGTAATATAAAATTATATTATAAACATAATGTAATTTAAACATATCTTTTATTCAAAATTATACCCTCTATGCTTTGTCTTCCCTTTTCTCAGGACAAAGCATAGTTATTCAAATTCTTCACTAGCGTGAGACAAAAACGATATTAAACTGTTCATTAATGTGTGATAAAAACACACTTTACATAATACTCTCATAATATTTTTGGTTAATTTAAAGCCTAAAGGTAATTTTTATAATCAAATACTAAATAAAAAACCCTTTTTTCAGAAAATACAATAGATTTAAATTGAATGCAAGGCCCTTTAATTAACATCATCCAAATGATTATATGTCTAAGGTTAGGATGCCCTTTCAGATATCAAAGAATCAGAAATAGGTTATGAGTTACTCATGCCCAAGGAATTTTTTCTTGTGGTTATAGTAATCCTAATGAATGGATTGACTGGTCATTAATGTCACACTCTGAAACAATGGATTTCCTTATTTTGAATCGGGGCCAAATAATGTCCGAGATGTCATCTCATTCATCAAACTTCCACACAATGTTAATGTGAGTGAACCTCAACTGATTAAACATGCATCGGCTTCTCTGCACTGCAGGTGAAACCTTAATTAAAAGCAAAGTGAAAGGTGCAAGTCTGTGTGTGATATTTCATAATTATAATATTTTCGGTTGTCATACATAAAATGAATCACAATAAAAGTGTTCATTCGCATTTGTAATACATTTGTTTTATGACTTAACTCATTGTAATGCATTCCTGTTATGATAAACAAAATTTTTTTTCAATACATTTGCTCCTTTTTTATGAATAAAGGATTTGAAGTAGTTACAATTATGTGGTAACCTTAGAAATTTTGGTACTTCGTAATGGAGCCACTACATGAAACTAAGCATATGGTTGCCATTTCAGAGAGCACAAAGCAAGAGAGATCAGGGTTGCCAACTTGGTGAATCATCTTAAATGATTATTGCAATAGTACATAAGTACTAAAATACACTCTATAACAAAAAAAACTACACTCCAAAAAAGAGTTGTCCAATAAAGATAAAAATTGTTGGGTAGAAAGATTATGTATGGAACAGAAAATGATTAAAATTTCAGAAAAATTGAATGATTTATTTCAGAGATACATAGTTGCAAAGTAATAAGCTGAATAAGGTGTTGACCCATCTCTAGCCTGGATGCAAGCTGCCACACAACATGGCATAGAGTGATAAAGCACCCTGATAGTCTCCTGCAGTATTGCTTGCCAAACTTGCTCCAATCATTGGGCAAAGTCATAAACATTCCCTGGTAGATGCAGTCGCCTTCCCATCATTTTCCAGATATGCTCTATTAAAGAAAGATCTGGTGATCTGGCTGGCCAAGGAAGTGTTTGACAAGCTGTAAGACAATTCATAGCAACACGTGCCGCATGCGGTCTGGCCTTATCTTCTGAAAAATAAGGCCCAGGTACTGCAAAAGGAACAGTAGCAAAACAGTTCTCAGAATGTCGTCTATGAACCGCTGTAGTGTAAGTGTGCCTCTAATGATGACTAAAGGGGACCGGCTGTCAAAAGAAATGGTACTCCATACCATAGATCCCAATTGAGGGCCTGTGTGGTGTGCAATAGTGAAAGCAGGAAAGGCACGCTGCCCTGGGCACCTCCAGACACATTTTCGATGATTGTCCGGACACAATTGGAAGCGGGATTCATCGCTAACTACTATACATCTCCAGTCAGCATAATTTCAATCTGATTGAGCCAAGCACCACCATAATCTGGCTCAACAGTGTGCAGGCGTAAGTGGCAGGTGGCGTAGCGTATGGTACGAGCATAAATTTTGCTCTATCAGAGGTCTATGAATGGTCATGGTAGACATTCGCATGTGGGTTGCATGTCTGATGGTTGATAATGATGAATCAAGCGATATGATAGTTGATCTGACAATCAATCTGTCCTCCAGATATGCTGTAGTCCTATATCGACCACTACCATCATGACGCTGAAATCTACCCATTCTTGTCAGCATCTTTTAATGGCTGCATCGCTTCGACCCAAATGACAAGCGATTCTCCGATTTGCCTAACCTACCTATTTCAATCCAATGATACGACCTCTTTCAAACTCTGACAGTTGTTCGTAATGAGCTCTAGTTCAGCGCCAATCACTTTTTTCAATCGTTGGAAGGTATTCTAAATCACAATGCAACAGAAATTTTGACATTCATATTGAAAATCGCTTCTTATAGACACCTGCTGAGTGCGCAGTTCCAATGCGCTGTAGCTCCTGCTATTCATTCATTGGACACCAAATTTTAATCATTTGCATGTTCGCGGTACAAATGTCTTTGCATACAAAAAATTTCATTACAATCGGGCAACTCCTTCTTGGTGCGTCATTTTTTTTTTTTGTTATAGAGTGTATTTTACTTTCCTCAAAATAAATATTCATTACACATACTTTCTGTAAGTGTATTGAATAAGTGCAAACAATCAAAAAATCCTTTTCTTTTTCAGAGAGAGGGGGGGGGGGCAAGCTTTATAAAGAAATGTAATTTAGAAGAAAGGGGAGGAAAACACTTCTTTCCTGGCAAAATGTTTAAATTATTAACTTCTATCATTCTTATTACTCTTTCATACATATTACAGTAATTAAAAAAGAAAAGCAAAATGAAATATGTTTTCTTTCCATGCAGGTAAATAAATTATATTTGTAGCAAATAAATTATATATAGAGCCACGAAATTAACACTTCTATATTATCAAAGCTCTTCTATCAAGCCTATTTCCTTTTCATCATTATAACACAATAGTAAGAACCAGGGTTCTCATATGCATATACACCAACATTTGAATATAAATGTTCATCACACAGATTTTTAAAAAATAAAAAAAGAATACACACAAATATTAATTCTTATGCCTTTAAAAATGTTCAAATAATTGTTTAAAGGCATTTGAGAATATAAGTATTACATTTATGAAACTAATTTTGTACAATTTATGATAAGAAAAATCTAAATTTATGTTACTCACCTCGTTTGGGTTTAGGGAAACTTTCATGTAGATGAAACACAACTTTTTCAATAAAATGTTCAATTGGACAACCATTGGGTCCACGAACAAATACATTCCAATCATGAGTGTACCCTTCCTTTGTAGGCTTATCTTTCTCAATGGCATTATGGCCAAGTTCTATTTTCACAACTACACTCTGAAAAAATTTATCATGCATTAGAAAAAAGTAATTCATTCCAAAACAAAGCATAATTTAACTGTAAAATTACATTCTGTTAGCTTTAAATTAGGTTAAATATGTTCACTGCAACTTGTGCTTAAATACAGACCTATCTTTAACAAAATCACTAAATCCTGAAAAAGTTTATGAGGAAAATTTGCTATATAGAGATTCATCTTTTAGTTTACTTTATAAACCACATAAAACAAATTTTAAATTCATTAAAACTATGTATTTTTATAAAAAAATAATTTACACAAATTTTTATAATTTAATATTTATTTTATATATCTTACCCATCAAAAAAAAAAATCTCCAAGAAAAGAAAAGGGAAAAAAAAACTGTCCAGACACTGTATTTTCAACTTTAAAAAAATAACTTTATGTTAAAATTAAAGAATTTTAATGACATTTTCTAAATTTTAGCCTACAGGTAATTTTAAACATACATTATTTTATAAACAGTAATTTTAAGCCTACATTACCACAAGTGTCCAAAAATTTAATTACTGATAAAGTCTGTTGATTTTGTTTGAAAAAATGAAATGACCAGAATTACAGCAATTTTATTTCTCTAGGTAGGCACCTGGTAAAACTAGTTCAAGCTTATTGATCACCATAAAATGTGTTAAAAAAGAGAATTTGAAATGTCCATAAATATTTTAAAAATGGAGAGAAAAAAAGGCAAATCACAAGAGAAAAAGTTTGTTAAATAGAAAATGCATTTCACTATTTGGAGGTTATTTAATGAAGAAAATCATAAAATGTTCTTGGTTGCATGAAAAATTTTGTTAAATACAGGTTCATCAAAATGGAGGTCCAACTGTATTTACTTCCTTTCAAAAAATGCTTTTCGACACCAAATTCTTTTAAAGGTTAAAATTCAAGGAATATTAAATCTATAATAATTCTTCTAAAGTATATCCAATGAAAAAATTAAAGAGTACTTGCATATTATAACATCAACCAATTTTCTCAAATACAAAAATATCGCCAATTCAAAATATGTTGCCGATATTGTCATCATTATTATAAGTGTTTTCAAGCTTTGGGGAAACAGTTTCCATTATTGGCTCTATTTGTGACATTTGGTGATGTCTTTCGATTTGACTAAATTGGTCAACAGTATAATACATAAGAGTAAAATTTTTAAAAAATTTAGAAATTAGGATTCAAAATATGTACAAGTAACATAATAGTTACATGTATAACAACTTTTACATGATATTTTTTAAATTTATAGCCATAAAAAATTTTCTTTAAAATTAATGCTTTGGAAAAAGTTTGCTTTAACGCAGAAGAATCTTGAATAAAACTCAATATGCTCTTTTTCAAATTTGTCCATAATATGCATTTGAATAACATGTACAAATTTTATGAATAAAGAAATTTTTAAATTGACTAAAAAAGGACCATTTCATTAAAATAAAAGAAACTGAATATGCAACCCAGAAAAAAGAAAGGCAGGCAATTGGGTAATATTAACAGAAGTGAGTGAAGCAACAGCAGATGTTGGCAAAAAAAAAAAAAATGAGAAAATATACCGGGAAAATCAGAGCAGCTCATTAATTCATTTCACTAACCATTTGACACAAGGTTTGTGCAAAATATTCAGAGAATTAAAAAATCCTGTTTAAACATAACATTTACTCTTCATTAGTGCACATCAACATATACAACAGCAATGATGCATGATTCAATTTTCTTAGTACAGTAAAGATATTGGAAATGAACAGTCTTGGAGACACCAAAATCATTTGTAGACTTCTTAGAGGACACGTTAAGACTGAATTCAATCCTGCAGCATTTCTAGCAACTGTGTAAGCCTTTCTTGAGCATCTTATAAATTATGTAAAATTTGATAGGGAAGACTTAACTGCACTTTATTGTGATTGATTTTTTGATGATTTTTAAATTCATGGACTTAATTAGATTTTGCCAGGACTACAGGAGGGGAGGAATATAAGTCTCAATAACAAACAATCTTATGCCAAAAGTCCCTTTTTTAAACCAAGATACAGCAACAAATATAAGTAGATTTTAAAACCCAAAACAGGATTGAACATACTAAAATTGTCATTATATCAAGGATCAATAAAAGCTAGGATCTACATCAGGGGTACTCAACCTTTTTTTTCCACCCGACAGGTATTTTACGCCAGCCGCAATATGCGGATAAGGACAAAAACACACTATAACATCAAAGCAATATTGGAAAAATTTATCAAAATATTAAAACTCATTTTTGGCTTTTATTTTGGTACTGTATTAACTTTTCGATCAAACACACACAAAAATATTTTTTGCATTTTTTACTGAGTTATGAGTTTTCCTGAGTTCCTTTCATTCATGACCAAGCCTCTTGCTTACATTCTACTATTAAAAAAACAAATTGATAGAAAAATTGACATATTTCATTGCTTGATTGATAGAATTTCTCGCTAAATTTTGAGTACATTGTTCTCCAATAACTGAATTTCTTAGTGCAATGGGCCACACAGAAAAGGCTGGCAGGCCGCAGGTTGAGTCTCACTGATCTACACTGTAGATTCCTAAAGTGGGGGAATAACACTCCCCAATGGGCACTGAAGAATTTCAAAAGAGCAAAAGCAGATTAAGCAGTAAGATACATACAATAGATAGACAACCGTTATGCAATTCTAGCAGCTTGACATGTTTTGACAATATGGATGCTTTCTGTGAGTATGATACTGAAAATAAGTTAGTGCATGCATATCAACAAGGGTTTGTTTCAAATTCTATTAAGACAGGAAATCTATATACATTTAAATATGTCTCACTATTATTTGTGAACTTTGAAAAAAATCACCAGTTGAAAGTGAGATAGACAATGATAGAAATCATATGAATAGAGCTGTACACAGAACACTTAAATATTTTATGAGTATTTTCAAATGAAATGATGAAGATCCTTACTAATGCATTAGAATCATTTATTGTGCATTCCCAAATTTCATAATAGACTTGTCATTGTACGGTTTTAGCTGAAAACATGTATTGTTTCTGAGCATGTTTTACAATCTTTACAAACAAGTTACAATTCACCTAAATTGGCATAACAGAATTATTTTTTTCTAAATGAAATCCTTTTAAAATTTTTATTCAAGCAAAAAATATAGCTTTGATAAAGTTCACATAAGCAAGGAAAGTTAAATGACAGTTGATAAATTTATTTCAATAATATTTAGGAGACAGAAAATTAGATTTAAGGTGCTGTATTACTTTGAAAAAAATATATAGCTATCACCATTAAAGTTAAGCTGTTTGTATAGAATGTGCCAAAAATTAGATTTAAAGTTTGCATGCTATGCTTGCCTGTATATTTGTCTAAATGTTACCACCCACTCACCTTAAGCACCCTTTTTATATTTTACAAAACCATACATTTCCTTAAGTTTTATTTATTATTTCCTTACAAACATTATACCAGACGTACATTTTTAAAAATGGTTTATACACAACCTTTCTTCAGCTTTAAATGAAAATGTATAGAAAAATAAAAATATAAACACTTATAAAAACATTATATATATTACAGAAACAGAAATTAATGACTAAGAAGTTGACATCAAAACTATGACTAAGAGATAGCAAAATACAAGAATGCTTTAATTTTTTTTAAAACTTCTTTATTGTGCAAACTTAGAAACCTTTATATAGATAGAATATATCCAGAAACATCTCTATCAACTATTAAAAGTAAAGAAGCAGCACTCTTTTCAGACTCCAAATATATTCAATGACATAAGCAACCCATAATTTTCTTTTCTTTTCCCCTCCCCCTTTAAATTGGTAACACTATTTTCTTTCTTGCATTACTGCAGCAATATCTGCCATAAATAAAACAGAATATTCAAAGGGTATCCAATTTTTTTTTTAATTCATCCATGAGTTGGTTAACATCTCCGATGGCATTCCCAACCAAATTTGGTACTGCAAAAAAGTGGCATTTTAATTAAACATTTTGCAGGATCAAAATAAGTAACTACAATGTAGTAAATTGTTTTATTACTGTCATCAGATGATCCTGCAAAATGACCATGTTTCTCTCTCTCACACATGCATCTGAGCATATACTATCTTTGACTAGAAACTAGTTCATTAATCACAGCAGATTCTGCAGTCCTTCCTCATCTGTACTGCTCAGCAACATCAGAATTTGGAAACATTTTCCAAAAAGAGTACTAGCAAGATCAGCTACAGCCAAAAGTACATTAAGTTCTATAAGAGAAGATTCATACAATACTTCAGCCCTGATTACATTTGATTGGGAATCAGCCTTTAAATTATGACTCAATTTTGAGCAACTGTTATTTGTTATTCTCATTTGCATCATGCTTTAGAGTTTTTACACAACAGGTAATATCATATATGTTACAGTGAGCGAGTGAATATTAACGTTGCATTATTCAGCTAATCGAGGACTTTTGCCAACGGACATCGTAAGTTTGAACCACGGTCAAGTGATGAGAATGACACCTAAACTGGCACCTCCCTCTCCTACACAATATCAATGGGAGACGTTTGAGCATTGACATATTCAACGTGCATCAGTCCCCTCTGCATGGCTGCTACAATGAGAAGTACATATCTCTGCATAACATACATCACAAAATGTATGTTTCCCCTTTTTTGGAATTAGTTCATAAAATTGAATTTCTTTTTAAAATGTTCATTACACATCTAAAATTGTTAGATACTGTTGTATAAAGAACAATCAGTACAAACACATAGTTCGACAATACAATCAATAGGATGCATAAGGAATACAAACAGGCACAAAGTATAATTTTATGCAAATGATCTCAAATATGAATCCCTCTCCTCCTTTTTAACAACTCTCAGAATAGAATTAAGATTTATACTAAAATTCAAGAAGTCTAAGGGACAAGGAGAAGGTAAAACTAGATAGTCCTGATTCAATGGGCTCAATTCATGTGACATCATAGTGAAAGCCATGTGATTCTAGCCAATCAATTAAAAAACTCATGAAATGTCATAGTCCCACAAAAATTCACAAAAATTATCTAGTGTTTCCAGCTAATCAGTTCACGTGCTCCGATGTTGCCAAGTTTTGCTCTTTGCAGATACTTTCTCTTAAAAAGTACATACTATACAAAATTCCTTTTATTTAAAAGTATAAACATAAAATATGATTTTTTTTTTTAATTTAAAAAATTTTCTTGAAGAATTTTTTTTCTTCTAACATTTAAACATCTTTACCCAAATATGAAATTTGATCTGAGTTTTTATGAATAGAACAAGTACATTTAGTTTAATGTTTGTTTTGAATTCAATGGAAAACACGTGTTTGTTTTTATCATGAATTGAGCCCATTGCAAAGCATTAGATTCTCTCTCAGCAGCTTGAACAAAAAGCCAGTTTGAATCTTAAGATTTCTAGAAAATACATTATTATTAGTTCCTCCAAAAAGAATTGTCAGGTAAATGAATAAATTTCTGGTATAATAGGATCACTTTTCTTGTTATAAAATCATGAACATGTTCTAGATTGGTCAAAAGAATAGAAAGAATAGGATCTTAGATGCTAGTTTGATATCGGGGGTAATGGCGCCAAGTTGTTCTTTATGTTTGCCAAGATGGGCGATAACATTACAATACGGTTACCTTAATATTTTTATCGTCTGTCAATGTGGTTGCCATGGGGATAACGTATATTAGAAATAATTTTTATTGGTTTTTCCCCGCTGTAACCCTATTAGTTTCAGACGATTTCAATTGATTTCTGTAAAAATTTAACAATTTTCAGTGTAATTTTTCTATTGTTAGCGTCTTCAGTTTAATTTTGTGCTATTTTCGAATATGGATATTTCTAAAATAAGTGAGTACTAGAATACTTTTTTCTTAAAAGAATAAGTGTTGTGCTTTTAATTATCACTATAAATCATTTATTTTCGTTTTATTTTACATTTTAAAAATGTTTTTTTTTTACATTCTTCGTTCGATGAAATTCGTTGAAGGAACTTGCAGTGCAAGTTTCATAATGCAAGCTTTCACTACTTTGTAATTGACATTCTTAATTAATTTTAACATACATTATGTAATTATTTTATTCATGTAATACAAAAATGCAATTACTATGTGTAATAATCATATAATATTCGTTATTTATAATTGTTTCTTTTAACATTTATTTATAAATATTATTACATATTTTGTTATTTATTTATAATTAATATATTGTTATTTATTTATAAGAAATATTGCTATTTATTCATAATTAATATTGTTATTTATTTACAATTATTATGTTATTTATATATAATTATGTAATGCGAGTAATTTTATGCATTATTTTTATTTTTTTACAATTCGACGATTATTCTATTTTATAACTACTATTAAATTATATTATATGATTATTATTTCTAATAACTGTTATTAAGTCGTACTATATGTGAATATTACATATAATTACGATAAAATAATATTATAAGATTAGATCATATGCTGCTTATAATACTTTTATTAGTACATGTTACTTTTTATTACATATTATTGATATTATCTATTGATTGATCTAGGTTTTTCTCAATCTCTTACTATATCCTTTATTTGAAATACATTTCAATGTATTTCAAAACAATTCTTTAAAATTATTGTGTATCATTCAATTACCGCTACGCTGCCATATTGGATTCCATTCCAGCAACAAGAGCTGCTTGGCACCATTACCCCTGATATCAAACTAGTTCCAGATCTTATAGTCGCAATAAAGATACATAATGCTTGGTTCTAGGAGATTTCAAGAATCTGGACTACATTTTCTGGAGCCATGAAGAGGACCTTGCTATAATAACCAATAAGGTTCAATATATAATTTGTAAGTAGTCATGAGCATCTCTCTATTACAGCCCTATCTTCAGCTATCAACACATTTTAAGACAGTTTTTTCACTGCCTTATTTTTCAAGTGTTCCTTCCGCCTTTTCCTCCATTCAAAGCATGAACTGAGAACGCAATTCAAAGATTTAATAGAATCCTCGTGCTGAACATCTACATCTACTGAATCTGATGATGATGATAAAAATGTTAAAAAAAGAACAGGCCTGATAACTTTTTTGTGGGAGGCCAGTTTTAGTCTGCTTAAATCTAGAAATATTGCAGCCGTAGTTAAAATCTTCAAAGTTTAAATTAAAATGCAGCTCCACATAAAACATTTCTCAAGTAAAATGTCCACTTTTTTTTTTTAAAGAAAAGGTTTAATAAATAAGATTTAAGCAAAAAAATTTAAATCAATTAAAAAATAGCATTAATGAAGCTCTTGGAGACACTGAATATAAAATTATGACTCCAATTTAAGACCAAGTTATGTTCTCAATGATCAATCATAAGTCAGGTAAGCTATTAAAAAAGCTGATCTCAGTAGAGCCCATTTTGGAAATTACATGAAGAGCCATGATATTCGATGCTCTTTTAACAAAATAAAGCAAAATAAACCAATCTCTTTATTTAAGAAGAAAAAACTGTAGATATATTCATATTGAATTCAATATATAAAAGCATTTTAACTTTCACTGCCTTTGAATGTAAAAACATATTCTGGTAACAGAAAATTTTATAAAGAAATAAATTAGTGGACTGTTTCAAATTTTAATTTTTTATCATAAAGCCAATACTTTTTTTGGTACTTGCGTATTAAAGTCACTGCAGCCGAATTCGGGCCACATGAATCATGCAATTTTCAACCAAAACCAGACAGATTGGATTTTTCCAAATAAAACATGCAAGAGACTTTTTGTTTTGATAACATGCCGCCCGATTCGTGTGGCACAAATTTTGCTCAGGTTTTATGCTAATATTTAAATACCTTTCTTTAAATTCAACAATTTTAACATAAAAAGCCATTTAAAAAAAAAAAGGCCAAAGAAATTTAAACACAATTTACAAAATGCACTATCACTTAATAAAGAAAGTTAAAATAAATAAAGAGCAGAAAATTAGCAAATTAACCCTTTAAGTGGATTAAAAGTTAAGCATCTCTCTCCAGTGCCATCATATTTCACAAAGACACATGCATGTGGTGCATTACGAGGAAAGGAAAAGACATAAATAAGCAAATTTTTCTCTGAAGTATTCAAATCCTTCACAAACACTGTCAAGGTCATTTTATTGCATTTCAAATACTTTGGAAAAGTTTTATTAATAGCAGCATGAAGAAAAGAATTGCATTTCAGAAAGATGTATATACACATCTGGGGCATTTAATGCACCAGTTGAGAGGGACATATATATACAACAGATGTACTTAAGGGGTTAAAAAAACAAAATAAAATGTTAATTTGTTAATCATTTCCAAAATGCTCAAGAAATTCAAACTATAAAATGTATTGCCAATTATTAGAGAAAGTTAAAATAAATAACATACTGGCAATTGGCAAATTAATAACACTCTAAAAAAATTGTTATTAACTTGCTAATCATTAACATTAATCAAAAGTTAAAACATTGACCAAGTTAATTTTAAGTAAAATTACAAAGAGTTTGATTCAATTCCTAAGATTCGAGATATCTAAATGTTTTTTAATGAAAGAAATTTCATTACAATTGCATTTTTATTATTAAATATACCCAAAGCTAGATTTAAACATTTACAACATGAGCTTAGGCCCAGGATAACAAATTCTGAGGGGCAATAATTTTCATTCATAGTACTATTTGACATTTGCTAATGAAAATGCATCAAACTCAGGGGCAGAGATAGTAATTTTTATTTGTTCATTGGTGCAAAAAGTTTAGCAGCTTCATTATTTGTATGCAAGAATAAGTTTGTTTTACTTTCGGTACTTATAAATTAATGTCAATGTAGCCAAATTTGCACCACCCAAATTGCACCATTTTAAAATGGTGCTGTTCGCATGGAACAAAAATCTGACTGCTTTTTTTTTTCCAAGTAAAACACTTAAGAAAGAATCTTTTTTTGATGTTCTTTTTCATTATTATGATATGGCACAAATTTTAAATAAATGTTTAACAGAAAATATTTAAATAGATATTTTTTGCTAAACATTTAAGTTGTAAAAATTTTCGGTTCAAGTGTAGTACAGGGAGGCCACTTTGAATTTAGCGATTTTTCTTCAGATTTGGCGAATTTTTTCTAAATGCCATGGTGAGATATCGAATTCATTCTGAAATAAATAATAAATAATTCCGATAAAAGTACCTTGGCGACTAGTTTTAGTCGCCAAAAAAAAGGACTGCGCCAAGTGGCCCCCCTATACTACACTTGAACCAAATTTTCATATGGATATTTAGATGAATGTATTTTTTCAAAATTACACTCAAAATAAAAATTTATCACAAGACAAATAAAAACACTGAATAATTTAAATGCAGATTGGATGAATAAGAAGGGATCTTTCATTGTTTTGCAAAAGAACTTCAAATTAATATCATATATGCATTGCCTGATTTAACTTTATTTTAAAAATTAAATAACTGTTAGTGATAATTGCACTTTTGATTTCAGAAACTTGTATCATATATCTAAACATGATTTTTTTCCCCTTTCAGATCACTGACAAACATTAGGCAGTCACAAAAATTTCTGGAAAAATAAGGCAAGTATATAATTTTTTTTAATTAATGATTGAGAAAAATTGAATGCATAATAAAATACATTTATGATCATTTATAATCGGAAATTTTTAAAAATATTATAAGAATGCATTAAAAACTAAGTAAAACCAATATAGCTATCAAATTTCAAAGTGAGACAGCTTATATAAAATTCCTTAAATAATAAACAATTTTAACCATTTTGACTTAAAATAATCAAGTTACATCAATTTTCTATTGAAAAATAAAGTAAATTTCAAACAGATTTCAACAAGTAATTAATAAAACTCAAAATATAAACAAGAGTGCAACAAAACGTAGTCTTTTTACGAACAAAAGTACATACCATCTTCTCATACTTATCGACGCAAACTTAAAAGTCAAATATTAAGAATCAAAATTTTTCTTCCAAGATAATGGCTTTAAAAAATAAAAACATGACTATTCTTTAAGCACGAGACATCAGAGAATGCGGAATAGCTCTGTGCTGCAAATGTAGCAATCAAAAAAATATTTCACTCTAATCTTAAAAATACATGGATAACATTATGATCCACTAACATTAAGAGAAAATATTAACTGTGTAGGTTCGATTCGGAACACAGAATATATATATATATAAAGTCAATATTAAATTTAATTAGTATATTTTAGCAAAATGTAAGGGATACACAAATCGAACATTAACTATACTTTGGCGGTGTTAAGTTGTGTTGCCAGTAACGAAAAAACTCATCAACAAAAATATTTCGCAAACATTACAAAACGTCAAGTTACGTCACAACTACGTCATAGGAAAAGATTTCCCAATTAAATTTATTATGATTATTATGTCCTTTAAGCTCCACACTCAAACAATATTCAGCACTAGAAATTTTTTTTTTTTTACAATGCAACGAAAAATTTCAAATAATTTTGCCTCTTTTTGTCAAGTTATCGTGATCCGGAGTTTTATTATAGGACTTGTCATACAGATGAAAAAAAATTTCTTCTAAAAACAGCAGATATCTATTTCTGAAAATTGAGAAATATCCCACAAGCTTCCTTTCTTTTTAAATTATAGTCTTAATTTATCTTTGAAAACTTTTTATTACAAATGTGATTTTTTTTTTTTTTTTCAGGCTGCAAGAAAATTTAATGGTCATGATCGCGAGTACATGACCGGAGTTATTTCCGTCGAATCATTGTTTCGAGTCCCGATACACAAAATATCAACTTAATAATGAGGCTGATGTGCATTAAATCTATCTAGGCTCAAAGTCCTAATGCTAGTGTAGTACAAAAGTTTGGAGAAGGGGTGCGAGCTTGAAAATGGCTAATCTACGATTCAAAATTGCGAGATCCGTCACTAGTAGACCTTATGTTTCTTCAAAGTGCAACGTTACTGACACAATCAGTCAAACAATTGGTAAATATTTCATTTTGGAAGAATATATAAAAGTATTCGAATTTTAAAATTAAAAGTTGTGGTTTTCATCACAGGTTTCATGGCCACTGTAGTGATGCAGTTATGGCATCGATTTGGTGATCCACGATTTTCAAGCCAGTCGTATATTCAAATATTTTTTTCGAATACTCATTATGTAAAAGTTTTTTTTTTTTTTTTGCTCATATATCTGGTGGAGCACAATCCCTTTGACCGCTGCTCGAAATTTTGTGGTCCGTCAACACGAGGGCTATTAATCAAATAAAATATGGCCCCACATAAAATCCTTAAATTGATGGAAAGAATACCGTACCAACTGAGACTCTGAACTCGTCATCAGATTGGGGCTTATGATTGCAAGATATTCGTTAGGTTGGGTTTAATGCACCTTTGTGACCGGCAGAAATCGACCACCCTAAAGCAACCTATACAACAGGGGTGTCCAACACGTGGGCCGCATGCGGCCAGCTGGTACATAAATAGCGACCCACCGACTCTTTTTAAAAAATTTTTTAAATATCAGATTTTTAAAGTTTTTTTCATTTTGAAATTTATTTGAGGGTAAATTTGTACATATATATCTATCTACAATGTATTTGCCTGTTACCAGTTCTTGTTTTAAAATAAATCCTTTTTGATAATAGAAATGTCCTTTAGATTAAAATACATTTATATTTTATCAAACAGTTACATTTGATTTTACTATAGTAAATTACTTTTTTAATAAATTTCGAATTGCATATCCCTTACTATGGATGGTACATGATTCTCTGTGTGTGCGACTTTCGTTTCTCCTCCTCCTTTTCTGTTTGGAGTGCCCAAAAAGCAAGAGGCAGTCAGAGATGTTTTTTAATGTTTAAAAAAAATATTCAGGACTGTAAAGATAAAGGACAAGGTATACTTAATCGTTTGCGCGCGAATGACAGCACTATCAAATTTCAACAATGAGTAACGAAAGATCAATTCGATAGGAACACTGTAGTTTTCAAGAAAATGGCAACTGTAATATTTTAAACATTATTTTATTATTGCATTATTATATTATATAAATATTATTATATTATCTATGTCTGTATATATGAAAAATAATGAAAACAACAATAATAATTCATTCTGTTTTAAATTTTCCCTCCAATAAATGTTTTTTTGTTTCCAAATCTAATATAAAGATACATATTTTTATGTGCGGTCAGCGAGATTATAATGTTTTTCCAAAGTGGCCCGCAAAGTCATTTGGGTTGGACACCCCTGCTATACAGCATCATAATTTTCTACGATGGCAATGGAGTTTCCAGAATACTTATTTTTATTTCCAAAAAACAAAGCTATTATTGCATTTTATCCGGTCAGATAAAAATTCCAGGGATTATCCCTTTGGAAAGAAATTTACTGAAATCGCATGTAAACACGATAAATTATGGATATATCTCGTAATTCAATTTGCTTAACTATGATAGCCGAGTGATTATGATAGTAAGCACATGACGCCATTAAAATCCTGATTGAATTCAAATCCTGATCTTGATTGCTTATGACGTCACATTCAAATCCTGATGCCACTAAAGATCCAGCTACACCTCAACTTACTACTCTTTACCGCATGAGTGATGCGGGCCCCCAAAATGCGTGAATTAAAAATCGTAAAACATTATGGGGACTCAAAAAAGAGCCCCTAAGGAATTTTGATATAGGACCCACTCAGGACTAGCTACACCAGTGATCATAAGATCGAAACTCAAAGTCCTAACGTTTGTGAGGTGTACAAGTTACGAGAATAGGGAGCAAGTTTAGGGATTTATATATATATAAAGATTTCGTTTGAATTGAAATGGAAAGTATGAAAAAAATAACGGTTAAAGTGTAGTGTAGGGGGCCACTTGGCGCAGTCCTCTTTTTTGGCGACTAAAAGCGGTGGCCAAGGTACTTTTTTAGGAATTATTTATTTTAGAATGAATTAGATATCTCACCATGACATTTAGATCAATATCGCCAAATCTGAAGAAAAATCGCCCCATCCAAAGGGGCCCCCCCCCCATACTACATTTGAGCCAAAATAGCATAACAAATATTGTATGAATTTTTTTACTGCTTTTTAAGAAATGGAAATTTATTAAATTTTATTAGCAGCATTTATTGTTAAAACCAGACATCTTTAAAAAAAAGAAAAAATATTATCATAAATAGAATTTTTATAGGATTTGTATTCTGTAGTATTGTATACACATATAAAGATTAAAATGGTTGAATTAATAATTTAAAAAAACGTTATTAAAAGCTTGGGAATATACTAGCATTTTTAATGTATTGTTAATATTATATATATTCATTTCACTTTTGTTTTTTCTTATGTGTAGATAGGAAAATTTATTTCCTTCTGTGCTGGATACTACGTCAGTAAAAGATATTGATGGTCTGATTATGAAGCATAATGTTTTCCGTTGAAGCAAAACAGGTACTATTGTGTGTGATTAGTAAATAAAAAAATTTAAAATTTTCTTTCTCTAAAATTTAAGTTGAGTATACAATTAATTTGTATTATGAAATAAAAGGAATTTATTTTTTTAGGATCAAATGTTTGTGTAAATTAAAGCTGTTTACCAAAATGTCCTGTATATGAAAAACATGCTGGAGAGATTGTCATGTTCCATTATAAATAGAATCTATAACTCCACTTCTTTTGTCTCATTTGGGTAGCATTTGTTTAAACTACTATTATTTGTATTATACACAGTAAAATTGAATTTATTCATATGTATTAAAAACTGTTTTACTATTAAGTATTCTTACTATTACTGTGGTCGCCCAACCGGTATAGTGGTTAGCGATGCTGACTGCAGTGCCGTAGGGACTGGGTTCGAATCCCGGAGAAGACGTTATGTTTGTAAATGTATAGTGCCTTTGCGGCATGGGGGTACTCTAAATAGCCATCAAGCCGCAAGTCCGCTCGTGTGGTTGGTGGAAGGAGTAAAGAGGTGGGAGGGTCCTGACTACACCCCCAGGTGTCCTCCCTCAAAATTGGGGTGGAACTGAGCTAAATCGTACTGTCACCTGTATGGTGCTCAAGGCTACGGCCAACGACAGGCGTACATCTAGCCCCTTGCCATGATGAATTTCATGGGCTTGAATACGACGCAGTTGAGATCAGGTGGCATCAGTAACAACTATTACTGTGCAATCAGATTTTTCCTTGTAGATTTACTTTAGAGAAAGTTATTAATTGTGTGTTATGTGTGTGTGTTAAATATTTAAGATGAATGACAAGTAACTACAAATAGTTTTAAGTGGTATATTGCATTACTTAAAAATTAAACATGACAGTTGTAACATACCTCAAATTCAGTGTCTTCCTATTTTATCTTGATTTACATCAGCAATTCCTTTACAATTAATCATCCTAGTTACATATCAAGAGTAATTTAAAAGAACATAATTCAAAATCCCTTAAACCCCTTTCAATAGTTTTGAATTAAATTCAATTTAATTTTTTAAGTTCCCTTTTTTATTGAATTGTCAGTCACAACTAGTTTTTTAAATCAAATTTTAATTTAGTAGCATTCTCACTCTTTGAAACTTTGGTAATTTTTTATTCTTGCTTTGTACATTGTGTATATTTCGGTGTGCAAATTTGAAAAGTGATGTGCTAGTTCAAGTATTATACTCAAAATTTGAACCACAGTCAAATGATACTCCAATATCCCTTGTGTTGATTGTAAATGTCACATTAAGAAACAATCAACCTAAGCGAATAGAAAAACCAGGATGTGAACACCATTATCAAATGTCTGCACTGCTTTCATAACATTTTGCAAACAAATGAATTTAATATGTAGAACCTGTATTGATCATCCTGATATTTTTTCTAGAACACTGGCATATCAAGATTCCTTACATTCGTAGCTGGCAACCAATATAAATAAATTTAATGTGAGATCTGATGCATTAAAACTAATTTTTTTTTAGTACAATGAATGTTTCAAGAACCATTTAAAAGAATGCAGACTCAAAGGCAACAAAATGTATTTTTTTTGTAATAATTTAATTATAAAATCACCAGAATCATTACTACATATATTTTCATTAGCATATAGATCAGTGGTCTTCATAAACTCTGTTGATTCTAGGAAACCTTAAAACTATGTGTTTCTGGCCTAGGTGTTTAGACCATCCAAGTCTTAGAAAAATATATCTTTAAATATTATTTTAAGTATAAATTAACATGTTATATGTATTAAAGTTAAGTCAAAGAAAAAAACTTTTTATTAAAGTGTACTAGCCTTAATTACTCATTAATAGCATTAATGTGTTCCCCACACACAGGTGTCATCTACCCTTGCATTAAATTTAATAACTAGGATACATGTTTTCACAAACTGTTGAAGTCTAGATCTATTGAAGTTATTTGTAGTCATATTTTACATTGTTTTCAATGCTACATACACATTGAGAAATATTTTAAAATTAAATACCTTGTTCAGAATGGCATTAAAATGTTTATAACTGACCAAGCTCTTCTGCAAATTTAGGGGCTCTGTTCCTAAAACTTAGATTTTAACATCGAATCTGTTGATATGTCAAATTGTTCCTTCTTCATCAGCAAGCCTTCCGATTTATCCATTCGTACTTGGTTCTCTGCAGGGAAATATTATTTTACAGATGTTAGGTGGTTTTTAAATGTTCTCTTATAGGTGGTGTTTTTACAAATGGAAAAAGGTACACAAAATTTATTTTTTTAAGTTTTCCCGAATGGAACTTGCATTAGGTAACAAGGCTTTAGATACTATAAGTCATACGAACTCCATAGAAAATGTGAATCAATTTTGCATACATATTCATGACCTTTTTTTCGAATTTTTATTTTGTCTCTCAATAGAACCCCAGTGTTCCGTGGAACAGTTTGAAGATCACTGATATAGATGAACTGGTATAAAACCAGAAGTAAGAAAAAATTACTAATATAAATTCAAATGAGATTGAGTATCTGGTTATTACAATATGTGATAAATCAATATAGTATACTTTAGTCAAATCATTAAAATTGATATCAGTGCTTTCCATTTTCAATATGAGAATAATGAAGGTTAAGGGCATAAAAAAAAAGATTGATACTTTCATATTAATACTTCCATAATAATGGGCTGCAAAGTTTTTTTTAACATTTTATTTGTGGATATCAAATATTTTTTTAATAAAATTTTTGATAATAGCTGGAATTTGTTACAAAGCAATATTTAACCCCCCCCCCCACACACACACCAGTTTTTAGGAATAAAATAAATTTCCAAATTTTATAATTCATTTTAATTAAAATCAGTGTTGGATCAACTTATTTAACAGTTTTAGTGTGAGTGTTTTGAATATACTAGTGTTCCATGAAAAAAATTTTTGCATGATGTATTAAAAAAGCTTTTTTTAATTTTAATTCAAGAATTTCTCATTTTACATAAAAGCAGAGATATTGTTAGTTAAAATTACTTTTCTATATGCACCACTTTTTATTTACTTGCACATGTACTGACAAAAGTGTTAAAAGAATTAACTAAGTTTGATAACATTCAGTTTATTTTTCAAAGTTTACATGCATCTTTTCCCTTTCAAAAATCTAAAGATACAATCACAAATCTATTTCCTTTTTATACAACATTATGTAAGTCAGTTGGTTGTTTTAAGATTTTTATTCACCTTAGTAATTTAAAGAGGAACTTATTCAAAATAATTTAGTAATGAATACTAAATCAAGAGCCAGGAAAAACTTAATAGTCCTATGAAAATCATTCCAGAATAAAAACAATCCTTATTATATATAATGAGAGAGAGAATAATGGCTATTCATTTATAATCCTTATGTGATTATCTAAATAAAAAATCTAGATAAAAAGATTGCCCAAGTAAATACTGCAAAATAATTTATAAAAATACCTTTATTAGTACTTTCTCGAAAAAGAAGTCTGTGACAGTTAAAATTTTATGCAAAGCATATACATTAGCACTAAATAACTTAAATGCATTTATACATATATACAGTACAAAATATTTTTTAAATATAGTTCAGTGTTCTGCAGTGACCACAGTCGTTTTCTCAGATACATATATACCATTCAGACACTTTCTTGTATCTTTGTTTTTCACTAATATAGACTGATGAATTAAAGCAGCTATAGAAAGGAAAGAAAAGGATGTATATTTTCATATTAACAAACAAAATCATTTTAAAATTAATGAACAAAACTCAATTATTTTTTAGCAAAATATAACACACTAGAACATAAACATAAATTTTAAGTAATAAGTACCACATAATATTTTACATTTTAAATTTTATACAAATAAAATTTTTTAAAAAAATTCAGTCACAATTGTAAAAAATTACAATGCAGATTTATACTAAAAATGAGATTGTTGATGTATAAAATTTTAAACCATAGTAATACCTGATTGAGGGACCAATTCATTATCATTTCCTTGAATAATTAATTCATCTTTTTGAGTAGTTGAATTTCGACACACAACACCAGGTAGCATTTTAACCTTCCTCTCAATCTTTTCGCCCAAGAAATTTTTGATATCCATACAGGTTCCATTTTCAGATTTAGTTACATTAATGGGGAAATGAGCATAAACTGAGTGCATTTTATGTAGAAAACCCTAAAAAAAGACATATATATACTTAATAAATAAAACAGAATGTGATAACAGTAACATAATTATCAAAAATATAGTTATAATGAAGTGATCGTAAGATTAAGGGAACATTTACACAAATCTTTGAATTGTATTAATTACTAAGAAAAATACTCAATACGAAGTATATCAAAATATCCTTCCATGGATATGTAAATATGCACTCCTTCCCTCCCCTTATGCCAGAAAAAAAAGTTTCAGATATTTTTATAATATCCATTAAAACTATTTCATTAATTTTTTAGTAAGAAAAAAAAATTCAATGTGCAAAAACCTCTTTCATGAGAAATTTTATAACAATTCAGATAATAGTATATTTTTAATATGAAAAGACCACAACAAAAAAAATACTGTTTTAAACAAATGAAAGTAAAACAAACCCATGCCAATTTTAAAATTGGAAATAAAGCTGATTTAAAAATCAAGTTCTGAGCAATCAGGTTCTGTTGCAATTTTCCAACAATTGCCCCATATATCAAGTGAAAATATTCAATAACTTTTTTTATATGGAAAATAAACATTTCTGTAATTTTTTTCAAACTCTGGAACACAGAGCAAAATTTCAAGATTCTCGCATTCGATAGGAACTTCTTGCAGGCAATTTAAAAATTGCCTACAACACATTAAGTCATTTAAAAAGTTCCATAAATAATATCCTTATGTCTATGCCTTATAAATTGGACTATTGTTTTAAAGAAATATTATACAAATGCATTTTAGAAGTTGTTTAAGAAGAAGTAAGAACACTGTAAATTATGTTTATTGTAATGTAGTTCTAGTTAAAAGAAATTACTCAATGTAAAACTTCCCTTCAAAATTTGAAATTTCTCTCGAGACTATGTAAAATATTAGTTAACACTCCATGACATAGAACTTAAAAGCATTTTTAAAAACAAAATCTTATTTTGTTCTCATACTGATCTTCTCATGTTTAATGAGGCTGTCATTACTTAACCTTCTAAGCGGTCTGCACTTAAAGTCTTGCCATTCTGGAGATGCTTCAAAAATGCACCGCACATATTTCTTTGCTTTCAAGTGGGGTTCTCAAAAGCGGTTGAGCCGTATTTTTAAGAATGTGGCTCGACCGCTTTTGGGAATCTTGCTAAAGACAGAAAAGCATCTCTGGAATGGTGGAATTTTACGTGCAGACCGCTTGGAGGGTTAATGTACAAGAGCATGCATTGAACACCAAATACATTTCCAGACAGAAAAATCTCAAAAATTCACAACACTGTTTTATAAACAAATTTGTGAATAACAGTTTTTAAAATTTCAAAGTAATTTCTTTTTTACATTATTTAGCATTACAATTTGGGAGAAAAAGAGTGAAATACAGTTTATACCAGAAAAAATGAATCAACTCTAATCAAAATGAGTAGCTTAATAAAATATATTGTTCTCTATATGATGGCAAAGCCAGAATATAATATTAATGTTGGAGCACTTTTGCATCTGAAAAAATATTCTGCATTCTTAAACACTACACAAAGACAGTTTAAAAGTAGAGCTTAATAGCTTCAACTAAGTTTTCAAACATCTCATTTTCCCTACATTTTTTTACTTAATCTAATAATCTTAATGAGCCTAGTCATGTTACTGAAATCTAGAAGTCTTTTTCTGAAGTTGGATGTTTAGCAAGTGTTCCTAAATAGCAAGTAATTTATCAATGAAAAAAAAAGTTATTTCAACTCTATAAAAGTAAGTCTATAAAGGCAAGCACAAAACCTCAGAAAAACTGACAAAGAAAATGTATCTAATGGGCTTTATGTTAATTGTTCTAAAATTGTGAAGAGAATCTAAGTAAGAATAATTTGAATGAGCAAGTTTTGTGTTTTAGTTATTAATATAGTCCTTAAAAAGTAATTTTTTCACAAGTAATATTTTTTCAAAAAATGTCATAATGAATGATTTTAACTTCTAGAATTTTAATTTTGTCCCCAAATGTCTTCAGTCAAAATGACATTCTACAAATCTGGTTTCCAATCTAAGATGCCTATTGACATGAAAGTAAACCATTAAGAAACATGTTAGTGCTCTGTAACTCAATTTAAAAAAAAAAAAGATTATGAATAGGTTATAATATATTCTAAAAAAATATTTTCGAAGAGAAAAGCCAATTCTCGAATGTTTCATTCAATGTTTAAAAATAATTCAAATGTTAAACTGCTTCAATGTCCTCTATCTTATTATATATACAATCAATCTTATACTTTAAATTTAAATGAACTAGAGCTGTGCAACTGAAAAGATAAAAAGAGACATTATGGACATATTTTTTTTTTTTATTTTGAATGCAATTAAATAAATGAATAAGATATAATTTACTAAATACAGTGAAATACCTTTAACCTGAAAATGCACAAGATGAAATATTGGTTGCAACAAAATAATGCAATGGTCCTGGCAAACTACCGTGTATTTTTTTTTTTCTCTTGACATGAAACGAAAATCGCTTAACACAAAATATTTTCCTTTTAAAAAGGAACAAAATACAAAAAATCACCAGCCACATGGGGGAGATTTAAGAGGGGTGTGAAATGAAAGAGATGGTTTCCCATGTTTCGTAGAAAGGAGACTAACTTGGCTTTGAAATACCTTAATGATAGCCTGTGACACAAGTCAATTTGGTTTGTCTAAGCTATTTTTGCCTTTTGTTCCTACAAACACCACACAAAAACCTCTAATCTCTCATCAATTGGCTTTGGAATTTGGTAACAAGTACATCACAGTGTGAGTAAAAAAAGGTGAGTTTGGTTCTTGCTCCTCCCCCCCCCCTTAATTTAAGAAGAATCTTTTAGTGCTCAGGGGTAAAGCAAACTTCTGTGTTTTGCTTAAAATGAATATGGATCATCTTAAGATTGTTGATCAAAAATAGAAAACACAAACCTGTGTAGATTTTAGTGTTGCTAACACGACATTAGCAACAATAATTTTAAAAAAGAGCAAATTACAGAAATGTTTTAACATATTCAATGTAAATAAAATGTACTCTAATAAATTTAACTTTGTTGAATATATGTTTTTGCAATATCTTTTAACACGAAAAAATACTTCAGTCCCCTCAGTTTCATGTTAAACAATTTACACTGTACTTAAATTTATTACTTAACAATGTTAGTACTTTTTGTGAGCATTTATCCATCATAATAACTTGCAAATAAATAAGTCCTGTTATCAGTTAAATAAATCCTGTCTTCTTCATTAATTTAAAAAATTATTCGACAATAGATCTCTTATACGATATATAAGTAATAAGTTCGTATAATAAGATATTCAAGAGAAATAAAATTTGATTTCAATTCTTCAAAATTTAAAATAGATTTTAACTATAAAAACTTTTGCTGGTAATTAACTTAAACATTACTTATCTAGAACAAAAACAATTAAAACTCACCAATGTATATCATATACTCATTTATCATATTTTCAATGAGTGTACAGACACAGTTTGCACAGTTAACAATTCCTTGCAAATTCCACACATACCATTTTTGAACAACCAATTTATTCCTTCCAATGATTTGCATTATCACTTGAGCATGTTTCAAGTTCTTATGCAGAATACCATGAGGCACTTTGACAGTTACTATTCGAGAGCATACCTTAATATTCACTAAAAAATTTAATGTAACCATTTATTAGAATTTATATACTTCTGAATTTATAAAAGGAAAAAATTCTGTATTCCAACAAATTATGCACAAACGTTTGGAAACTTTTACAATGAACATATATATCATTAATTACTGATAATTATAATATATTGTAGGGGAAAAAAACTCAAGTCATTGACTTTTTGACCAATTTGCATCTTTTGGTACTATAGAAAGATCTTAACTTAAGAAAGTAATAAATAATGTAATCACAATTTAAAATATAAATTTTAACAATAAATAAGGACAACATACACTCTTTTTTTAAAAAAAAATACTAACCTTTTCATCATAATCTGCTTTTTTTTAAAACTAACTTACCACCCACCTTCAATTCCACTTTCAATTATGATCATTCATTCTGCTCTAATTCCCAAATAAAACCACCACTCACTTGTCATCAAATCTCATCAATGCATATTCTTATAAACCAAACATTTAAACTTATTCATAATTAAAGCCTCAGAAATACACTAGTGTAATACATTCTTTATCATTTCACTCTAAAACATATTTTTCAGAAAACTTAAATACTATAAGTAAATTTAAAAGTCGTTTTTTGATTTGTAACATCTTTCTTCTCGATTGCTAGATATTTGTCGGAATGATTTAGTAAAAAGGGACGGAAATTGGTAACAGGAAGTGACGCTACCAATTTCCTTGGCGATAGAGCCAAGTTGACATATTTGGCGACCAAGTTTGCCGCCAATTTGGTGAGTTCTTTTCGCCGAGTGTATGCGTGTTTAACCAGTCAGCTCGGAAGAGGAAGTGTGCGCAAACCTCTCGTTATTTTCTAATACTGTTAACAGTTTTAATGTAATTCTGTGATTTTTTTTAATGTTGTTTAGCTTGAATTTGAAACTCATGAAATAAAGTTGAGCTGAGCTAACCAAAGTAATAATTCTTTGATTACAGTCTTTACAAGATTAGAATTCTTATTCAGGATAAACTTACTTATTAATAATTATATTTACTGTTAAGCATCTGACAAAGTTCAACATTCTTAAGAAAATACGAGTAGGTAATATGGAATTATTTGAATAAATATTTTAGTGCGTATCTTTTTCATACTTTATGATTAATTCCTTTCACTGTCGATATAATATTTTTTATTTTAATTTAAAAAAGTTCTCGATTAAAAATTAAACATTTATCAAGCTAATTAAATTTTCATAATTTTGTGATTTGCAGAGATGGGTAAATCCAGAGCAGAATATATGCGAAATCCAACTCTAGTAGTTGTTGAAGTTAACATTTCAAAAGATTCGAATTCTAAAACTCGATTTCATTTTCTTACGCCACTTCGCAATTCGACGACGTTATTTCACAAAATTGTACATTACTCATGTTGGCAGAGACGTGGTTGGATAATGACGAATGTGTTTCGATACCTAACTTCGATTGCTGTGTACAATTTAAACGACCAAGCCACAAAGCAGCTGGTGTTGCGATCTATCGCAAACAGAACAACTCACATGTTGTAATTCCTTACATGGACATTATTTATCGTCAAACAAGTGGACTGGGTATTGCTAGTCAAGATATTTGGCACATATGTGCGGCAGAAGCATATTTGAAAATGGACAAACAGTGATTTCAGTGGCCGTATTCATTTCTCCGAATCAAACGGTTAAAAAAAAAATTAAAGATTCCCTGCATTTTGTACTTTTATCATATACTGAAGATGTGGTTCTGCTCTTTTAAAAACAAACTATCACTTGCTTCCCATGATTTTGAGTGGTGATTTCAACATTAACTACAGTTTGCAAGAAGCTGAGACGCTCATAGCTTTTTTGACTGATGAACTAAAGCTCAAAATGGATACAAATCGAAATGTTTCGACAATTAACAGTGGTACCGTTATTGACGCTGTTTTTCAAAGATTTTTAAATACTTTGAAATCAAAAGTATATGTGTCATATTTTACTTATCATAAGTCTATTGTATCCACTCTTCCCCAAATTGAACAAGAATAAATATTTTTGATAAAAAATTGCATTACTCCTAAAATTTTAATTAAAGATATAATTATTCGATAGAAAAGTATTTCCAATCATACTGGATTAATTTTTTTCAGGATTTAAGTTACTATTGCATATTTACCATGATGACATGTCAGATGTTACACATCATATGCGACTACTGTAAGGCTCGTTTCTTTTTAGTTTAAGGCTGCCTTTATACATTGTCAAAAAAACTGATATTAAGCAGTAATGCTTCAGTTTTTTGCCTCCATTATCTTACAATTTGATTCAATTTTATTTTATATCATATCCTGAAGCAACATGAGGATTATTAGCAATTGACCTTGTTATTTTAAGCCTCAAAGTAAAGTGTTGAGGACAATCTAAATTTTCACATCTCAGCAAAGGGAAGGGTTTGAGCTTTGACAGACTATTAATGTGCCTCAGCCTTCTACATGTCTTCAAACCCTTGACTTGACAATGCTCACCCCAAGTTAATGATCATGACCTATTGGTTTTCATGACTGCCCATTATCTTACAAAGAGCAGCTAACTTTTTAAATTACTCATTTATACCAAATTACCCCACTTTTTTTCTGGTGTATCACATTTCACACCCTATAGTTATAATGCAAAATAGATATTACATGTTACATATTTAGGGAGAAAACAGCACATGTATTTCACATTTTAGAATTTTAAAGATTGAGTTTGAAAAGAATAAATGTGTTACAATATCAAGAATTTACAAGAAAACAGGCATATTTGTGTCTGAAAATTAATTGTAAATTTTATTCAAGCAAAAACAAATAGCAAGCATGAAAAGAGGTATAACTGAGGTAACAAAAATTTGACCCACACTTGATAATATACTTTAAAATCAATATTTTCTGATTAAAACAAGAATTCTCTAAAAAAATTTACAATAATTTGTTATACAAATATATTCCATAAAAAGGAACTAAATTAAGCAATTTGGAAGTTAATCAAATTTCTAGAAGAAATAAGCTAAAATAAAATTTTACGGAAACTTAGAAAAATCAAATTATAAACAGAAAACAGATCTAAGCAATATATTTCTTCATTTTCTAACAATTATGAAGAAAATGAATTGAAATCTATACAGAATGTTTTTTTAATGAAAATCTTCCATATTCAAATCAATTGATTTAAATGAGGAATTGGTTACAAGAACTCTTTAAAATAGGTATGCATTCATAAGAAAAAATAAATTTAAAAGAACATTTTTATATCTCAGTTAATTTATTTTGTGAAAGGATACATCAAATTAAAAAAAAAAAAAAGATTATCTTCAGAAAAGCAAAACAATTATTTGTACATTGTAACATTAATGTATAACTGTATTCATTAAAAAGTTGATTATTTAACCTTAATTTAAGCTTTAAATTAATTGAGTACATTTTCTTCTATGAATATTTGAGAGATATAATTGGATTTTACAATTAACAATTTATTTAGAATATGCAAATAAATAATTCGGCTAAGCTTTAGTACCACTCACTCAACTTGAATTGAAAAGATTGTGCCAAACATGGCAAGAAATTATATGGTCTGGTAACCTGTTCCTCCTCTTTATGTGTAAAGTAAAAAATATACTTACATATGTAGCAATTCAGGAATACTTAATTTATCACAACACAAGATTTTGTTAAAAGAAACTAAATAACAAACAATATTCATTAAAAAATAAACAAGAACTAAAAATATTTTATCTAAATTGAAATTCATATTGCTAATTCTAAAATAATCTTTTAGGTTAAATGCTTAAATATTTTTTTAAAGTATTTTTTAAACCTAAAATAAAATTTAAGAGATTTATAGTTGTAATTTGGACTATTAATTATTAGTGTCTTCGTGTTAGTTAACACCATCGGATAAGATATACACACACATTTATTAATCTCGAGAACGGCAAGACCCTCTGTGGTTCATCGCCTCGGAGTAACTGCTCGAAACTGAACCAGTAGGGTTGCCAGATACAATATAAAATATTTACAAAGAAATGCTACAGAGCCAGCCGCCACAGATTCTTAATCTTTCACAAATGAAGTTATAGTTTTATAATAATGCTTAAATCAACATCATAACATACACTGTGTAAAAAAACAATTGAAAATAATTTTAAATTCAGTTTCAAGTTTGCTTTTTTTTCAGTTTAAAATTAACTATATTTAAATTTAAAGTACATACCTCCTGAAGGGATTTTTACAACCTGAGATGATGGTATAGTTTTCATTCTGAAATATTTGCTACACCCTCTATAAATACCAAAAATATAAATTAAATTATTTATCATGAAATACTTTTATAAACAAGAATACATTCAATTAACTACACATAAGCCTGGCTTTTAATAAATTATTGCTTCATGTATTATTACAAAATGATGCCACTTTCAACACAGTATTTTAAATAAATTTGCTTATGCAACCCTGCATTGTAGGTATAGCAGTAAAATTTGATTTTTCACGTAAAAGTCAACTTCTTTTTAATTTCCAATAGTGATTTTTTAAAGAAAATGGGAGGGTAAACATTTTATTTAACCTTTACCCTTAGTGACACGGAAAAAATGACATCAAATTATAACAATAAAGATACATTTTTAAAATAAATTACAGGAAATAAAATTAAATCCCTTTAATATAAATATTTGATGTTGTCACCTCCTCCCACATTACCAGGAATGTGGGCTACATACGATCTAACCCCTTACCTTACCAAAATACGAAGTATTTTTCCCATTAAAGGAATTCTAAAAAGACTTTCAGTATTAAATTATCGGTTTAGATAAATTTCTTTTACTAAACTTTCAACTGAATATTGAAGAAACTTCCTGAATTTCTTTTCTTTTTTTAAATCTATATAGTTTGATAACCCAATTAATTTTGATAATATTTATTAATTCATATTAGTATGCATTAAAATCTCTTACAAAAATCAGAACAGAAAAATTCATATTTAACTTAACCAAAATAAAACAATTAAAAATACAGAGTTATTAATAATATCATCTAAGGCAGTGCTTCTCAAACTTTCAATACTGGCGCCCCCCTTTTCAATCACAATTTTTATCGCGCCCCCCTTATACATTAATAAATTACTGAATGCAATAATAATGCACTTTGACGCTAAAGCTACAATACACGATCTTAATTATAAACCGTACAAATTAATAACATAAGTATTAAATTTTGTATATATATGTTACTTTTAAGCAAAAAAAATTAAGTAATAGGATAATTATTATGTTATTTTTCCTTTCTCTAATTTTTAAATTGGAACATATTGCAAAATGCGGTGGCTGCTTAGAAGACAAAATATAGATATCAGCTAAATATAGAAAAAGAACTCAGAG
>BMAV01013205.1:663819-674333 GCA_019973955.1 Trichonephila inaurata madagascariensis
CCTAATCCCTTATATATATCTTTTTTTAACACTTCTACAATCTTCAAATAAATCCTTTGATCTATAAAATGCGAAAATAACTAAGTTTAAAATGCTAGTGATTAACAAGAGAAAAATGATCCTTAAAACTGCATAGTTTACATTATCTCAAATATATTAGATTCAATAAATCATATCAAATAGTATCAAAATAATTCAATGTAATGACAAGCTCAATAATTACATGTGATACATGATCCATATACACCAGTGACCTATCAATTATTTGTCTTTAATTATTAGAATAAAAGTATATTTCTGATTTGTAGCTATCAGTTTGGGTACTTACATATTAGCATTACCACAGCCAAATTGGCGTCACATGAATCACACCATTTTCCACCAAAATCTGACAGATTGTTTTTTTTTTTATATGATACATGTTAGAATCCTTTTGATTTGATATGTGATTCACAGGGCAACAATTTTGCTGTGTGGTGATGCTAATATGCAAGTATCAAAGTTTGTTTTTCGTAAATCTAAATAAAATAACTAATATTAAACCATGGTTATAGAAAAAGAATTTTATAGGATCTATCTTGTCATACCTAATTCCATGACCGATCCTTGGGTATCGGCCACCTGTGTGAAAAATCTAATGTGCCGCCTCAGAGAATTTTTCATATTTTGACTAATACTTAACATTGACATTAAATATAAGAGTAAAACATTAATAATAATGCAAATAGACACAAAAATAACTTCTTTTCTCTATTTTGTTTTTCCAAATTGTAAGGTTATTAAATTGAAAATTTTTAATTTTCCCAAATGCATATTGAATTCACAAATGAATTAACATAAATATTTATTAAATTAACACGTTAAATATTTTCGTAAAGCAATTTATTAGATTTCGCAAAAAATCATTTTTGGTACTGTTCTGTTAAGCATCAATCCACAGTATGCTGATCCACATTCTGTCACTTTTTTGCTGACAAGCAAAAAAATCTTTTCTTGCGGTACTGACGACTCTGCCACGAATTTTGTTACTAAATGAAGGATGCATTAAAAAGCAGGCATTAATACACTTTGGAATGATACACTGTACACTAAAATTCTATTTTTCTTAAACTATGCTGTGTTATTGGCAAAATCCGGATTTATTCCGATTTTTCAACTACTTAAAATTCAGCATGTATATTCAATGTATTATGAGTTTTATTCTGAGAAATTCGTAACAAATTTTGCTTGATTAATAGGACTATATGCGGCCACCCCTTGTTTTGGCCGCCCACGTGGAGTGCACGCGCTGCACACTTGCTAAGATCAGATCGCCATTAAGCCTAATTGAGAAATATAGACACGTTATAGAAAAAAAAAATCAGTTACTCGGTGCTATAATTATATACAAACTAAGAATTCTTAAAATAGGGTTAGAACAATATCAATTCCTTTTTTTTAATGAAGCTCGAAATACATAACTGAAACATAACATTAAATTTCTTAATTTGCAAATATAAAAATTGTACATTTAAAAAATAAGATTTAAACAGATTGAAACTTACCTCCACAAAGGAAATAGTAGATTTCAAAGATGATGGATACAGTTAAGGCCGTATCACACGTACACGTTTCAAGCAATTTTTCGTTCAATTCGTGCAATTTTTACTCAGTTGCCATAGCAACCGCTTTAGAACAATTTTTTGCTAGCGAGCTCAAAAAGTTGTTCCGAATAAAATTGCTTGAAATTCCAGCCAATGGGGTTCTTTGGCGCCCTACGTCATAAACAAGATGGCGGCTCCGGTTTCGTCTAACACTTCAGATATGCCGTATAATATTTTAATGGTGTATAATATTTTAACGGCGTATAATATTTTAAATAGAATGGTGCCAGCTCAGGTGTCGTCCACGTCACTTGACCATCGTTCAAAATTACGTGGTCCGTCGCCAAAAGCCCTCGTGTAGCTGAACAGTGCGACGTTAATATTCACTCACTCACTCACTGTGCGCCATATTGGATTTGTTTTATTGTGTATTATTTATGTTATCATAAAAGATTTATTATATGTTCCTTTCTTTGATATAAAACGAAAAGTAAAAAATAATTCGGAAACTTTTTTAATTGTTTGTGTTTGATAAAAATTCTTTCGCAGTAAAGTTTATAGCCCTAAATTCATTCTATTATGGAAATTTTTTTGACAATAACAGAAAAATAGCATGATTTAATTGTTATTTTCTAATATTCACATATAAAATTTCATTTTTGCTGTTCTTGAAAATCTATTTCAAATTTATCATTAAATTTTCTCGTTAATCATTTATTCTTATATTAAGAATTATTTCTTTTACTTTTTAGTTCGATTCACTATAAAAGCGCGTTTTTTAGTTTTTTTTAAAGCTATAATTTTATATGAAAATGGGATAAGTATATTCCAAAGCAATACGACTTGTCGACTAGCATGGCCTCTCTAGATTGATCGTATTGGCTATGGGATGTACGAGTCCACTTTAAGGGGGTCCGGCACTTCCAAAGGAAGTAAGTTTATGTACCTTTTTCTCAGAAACTTCTATCTACTAATAGATGACATTTTCTCACAGTAGGTTATATGTACTATCAATGAGATTTTAATGGAGGTTTTTGTCTTTTTGTTAAAAATTAAAATAATTATGAATTTTTTAAAAAATGCCAAATTTTTTTCCTTAAAATTTAGTTTAAAATACATTATATTATCTAAAACAATTCGCTAGATATATCTTATTTCCTCCATTAAAATGTGTAAACATGTTGAAAGTATGCTCACTGAAATTTTGAGAATCCTACATTAATTAGTTTTTGAGAAAAAGGTCAATAAAGAGAAAAATATTGCATTTTGGGAAAACAGGCTTTAAAGTAAAAATTTGTAATTTGTCAAAGAGAGTCCCTTACTTTAAAAATATAAATAAAAACACTTCTAATTATCGCATTTCTATGTATCATATATCATTTTAAGCAGAAATGTCTGAACTTTTAAAAAATGTAAAAAAGTCAAAATCGATAATTTTTCAAAAATTCATGTGCCGGATCTTCTTAACCACAGGTAGGAAAAAGTAAGTTGAATTGCGTGATTGAATGTTTTTTTTTTCGCAATACGAAGCTACATGAAAGTTGTGGGTGACGAATCTTAATTTTGTTCAGAGTTTTCAACCATGTTCAAAGCCTTCGTGTAGTTGAACAGTGCGATGTTAATATTTACTCACTCATTCAACCATGTTCACGTGACAAAGACTTTTTTTTGCCCTGAAAATTTATTTTTTTACTGATGTCTACTGAGGGAATCCAGTCGATGTATAGACTCCGTGACACATCTTGCGAAATCAAAACACAAAATCAAAACAATGTGTTCTTCCGCGGGTAATGTGGTAGATACGAAAAATATAGTTCGGAAAATTTATGGGAACTAAATTTGTTGTTGGATTCCAATTTTTAAAATATGTAGCCGATATATTAAAAGAACATCTGTAAACCTGAATATCTTTTTTAATTTGTTTCAAAGTGTTAATTAACCATTTTTTCGGGTTTTGAGTACATGCAAGGTTTCATATTCGATATAACCATGTGATCAAACCTGATACAAATATACTCGTTTCAAAATGAGAATGTGTATGAGCTCATTTTTGAGTAAGTCTTTTTTCTCCGTGCATATATATATATATATATATATATATATATATATATATATATATATATATATATATATATATACTATTTAAAATCTTACAAAATTCAAAATAATTCGAATAAAGGACATAATTAATGTGAAATCCGGCGTATAATGCGCACTTTTAACACAAAAAATAAGACCGAAATTTACAGGTGCGCGTTATACGGCAGGAATAAAAATGAGAGCTTTAAAAGTAAGAAATTATATATGAGGATAGAAAAAAAGTACACCTCTACAACATTGGAATACTATTTACTTAAAAAAAAGCAAAAAAAAAAAAAAAAAAAAAAAAATGGCATTCATTATGAACGTAAAGGGTTGCAGTTCTAAGAGCATACTATTGTTTTCTGAAACTTGGATTGATACCTCGATTAAATGACTTCAAAACATTAGAGCATTGCGCATGTACATTTTAGGTTTTTTCGAAAAAAAAGGGGATGCGCGTTATACGGAGAATATACCTAAAAATTAAAAATTACAGCTTGAAGTATAGGTGCGGGTTTTACGGCGGTGCGCGTGTTATATACGGCGAATTTTACAGTTTGTTATTATTTCAAACGAGTAAAACGTAAGAGAAGGAATCGTCCATTTCAGCAGGCCAATTTCTTCGAAAAATAATCTACTGATGGTGGGGATCACAAGCATTTATTTTAACTTATAGTAACAAGACTAAAATAAACATAAAACATCTCCTGTGGCTCTCTCTCTACCTACCGAAACTTCTAATTACCCCTGTCCCCTTTTAGATAGCTAACACTAGACATCGTAAGGGTGAAAAGAATGTCCGTTGTGACCTCACTCTGGGGAAGGGAGAAAGTTACTAGTGAAAGATGAGTAAACATATTATATTTCATGATTTAACTTGCACTCCCGCCTCAAACTCTTCATGCTTCAACATAAAAGAAAACTGTCATTAAACATACAGAGTACAAAATAAGGAAACAAAAGGTACGTTAAATGAAATACCAAATTTACACTCAATAATATTTCAGGAAATACATCAAATTTTTTGTAACAAAAAAAATTTAAATTTGATCCAAATGCCACCCCGGGCAGGAGATCCATTGGTAGTTGTATGCCATATCCAGCCACTCACGTACAGGAGCACAGAAATGCGCCGGAATCCCATCATTTACCGTACTTTTCTCGTAAATTATGGATCGTACAGAACAGGTTTTGGGGGATTTTTTACGCCACACCAACGGGAGGACGTTTCAGCTCTCGACAGATTTAACGTGCATCGCTGCCCTACACGGCGGGTATTTAGTGATACTGGGCTCGAACTCGTGACAAGGCAAGCCACGGTCTGATACCTATACCACTCGGCTACCGCGGCCTCAGTGGTGTTGCAAAACAATGGAAAGAGAAATTGTATAAGTCCCTTTACTTTTCGACTTACCCTTGTATATATATACAATAGAAGAAATTTATATAAATATTAAGTTACAAACAAGGTGTATACAAAAAAAAACGAGACTAAGTGTTTAGCTTGAAAAAGAGAGCAGTTGGCAAAAACTGTTTGGATGACGTCATCCTACACACCTCCTCTATCCTCGTGGCCAGTTTCGCCTTAATTGATCGCGCCAGTTGGGAGTACTGCGTTATTGAGTGAACATGTGCATCTGCCGGAAAAATGTCGAATCAACATCCTTGTGCAACTAAGAAATCAGCCACGAAAACATTTCAAATATTAACCCATGTCTTATGGACAGGAAATTTTGTCTCGTGCACATGTGTTTGAATGATGTAAGAGGTTTTCCGGGGAGAGGATGTACCTGTTCGGCGCCCTAGGTCATCGATTACAGACCAAAACATAACCAAAATCCGTGACATAAGTGGTCAGACTGTTAATCAACACTGAAACTACTACACAGAAGTACTAAAACGTGAAAAACTTACGGAAAAAAGGCCGCGAGTGATGGATGACTATTGCTCCAAGAACATGCATCTGCTCACATGGCTCTATCTGTTAAGCAGTTTCTGACCAGGAAACACATTACTGTGATGGAGCTTCCTCTTTATTCACCTGATTTGGTCCCATACGACTTTTTTGTATTTCCTACAATTAAATCTTGATGAAAGGGAACCCATTTTACCTCAGCTGAAGAGGTTCCGGCAAAAACGGAAGATCTGCTAAAGGGACTTCCAAAACCTCGTTCTAGAACTGTTACCAGCAATGTGGCAGCACCGAATGCAGAAGTGTGTGAATGCTGAAGGTAACTACTTTGAAGGTGTTATTATCACGTAGAACTCTGATTCTGTGTAAGTACTATTATTTATTGGACCAGTCTGGTTAACTTGTGTCACATCTCATATGTTTATATAGTTTTATTTTTTATATTTTTCCGTAAAAGGAAATTTTTTACAGATAATTTCTCACGTACCTTTAAAAGTACATATGAGAGAGAGAAAGAGAGAAATGCTTTCAAAATACTTAAAATTCATATTCTACTTTTTATTTTTATGTTTTATATGCACTAGAATAATCAAATTTACAAAAGAATGTTTTTTTCATCTAGAACTCTTTGAAAACCATTCTTGGATTTAATTAAATTCAAATTGGTAGAAATGTCAAAAATATTGCATAATTATATAAAAACAGGGGTGCCCAAAACTGTGGACACTTTTGTGGAAATTTTTATGTTTTTTAAATTTGTATACTTACAGAAAATGTTACGTTTTTCATAATGTTAAGTCGTATGTATCATTTTAAAGATAATTCAATACTGAATTGATTAAAAAAAATTTTTTTAATGTTTCCAATACAAAAACAAGTTAAGCTACTATAATTATAAAAATTTCACATCCCGACAGGGAGATGATATTGAGCCTCGACAGATTTAACGTGCATCGGCCCCCTCTATGGGGGGGGGGAGGTCTTTAGTGGAACCAGGACTCGAGCCCGCGACACTCCGGCCTCGAGTTCGTGATCATAACTATCAGGCTACCGTGGCTATATTAAGTTTTTAGCATAAAATTCCTGGAAATAAGCATGCAGTTCAAAATAAAATAGGAAATAATTGAATTAAAATAAATAACACGTACAATTTTATACGCATTTTTCAAGGATTTTTATTATTGAATTCATTAAATGCTTTTAAAAAGTTATTTACAATACATTTTTCCTTAGTTATAAAAAGATGCAGAAAAAACAGTTATATTTCTCTGCGTGTGTGTGTGTAATTTTTTTTAAAGTTTCTTCCTTGACATTTGCAATAACCGCAGGAGAATGTCAATTTCATCAAGGACACACACAAAATAAATTATCAATATATTTTTTCATAAAATTTTTAACCAACAAATTAAATTAAATTCTTGTAAATTAAAAATTAGCAGTGCAGTCTTATAATTTTTTTTATATAATAACCCGTCTATTTCCTTTTTAGAAACTAGCAAATAAAAAAAACCAACTTTAAATATCCTTATCTATTTGGAACACAAAACGCAAATACTGAACGTGATTAAGCAGAATTACCTCGCACGTACAGTTACTTAACACGACCCATCGGTTTCCATGGCAACACACCGATCATCCACGTTTCAAAAACGAAGCTCACTTTAAAAAATCATTATTTTGCACGATACCAAGATGTATTTTAAAAAGGCTCAGGAACAAGGAATTTTCATCTAAATTAAATCAGAAGCTCTCAGTGAGAAAATTTCCTTCCGCAGAGGTGACTTTTCATAAGCCAAAAGAAATGCTAAAATCTATTTTATCCCTCCCCACTTCTCAACTAATACTCTGAAGGATCCAACAGCCAGGCAGGTGATATTTCAACGCGAGAGGATCATAAAAACATTTGAAAAACAATCCATCATTTTATTCCAGCTCTGTCATTCGTCATCTACTGGCTGCTCTGCGCAAACAAGACTGCGCAGAAGAGCATCGATGGAGCATGCGCATTTCATCTCCTGTTCACTTGCTTTTCCCACACTAAAGCGCCTATCATGGCGGCTTCTACGTACGGCTTCGTTTTCGTCCCCATTGGAAAGGGCTGCGGATAAAAAAAAGGTAACAAAAGAAATGTTCTCCTTTCGATGATTATATTTCGATACGAAGGTATTTATTCTTCGTGTTTTGTGTGATGTTAAAGACAGGGTCACAGATTACAATTTTTACCTTGACCATGTGAGATGTTTATGGGGATGGAAGACTGTAGGAATTTAATATGAAAAGGGGAGGCATTTAAAATTGATACCTTTCAATATACAGCATCCTCAGAAATTAATTAAGAAAAATGTAATTTTTTAAAAAGCCTTACGAATACGAAATATTGTTCTATGATGTGAGATAAAAATTGGATATTTTTTCAAATAATTTTTTTTTTTTCAATATGCTTTTGAATTTCCGTAAAAGTATATTAATTATGAGAATGTGTAGTAATCTTCAAACTCACTGACATTTCTAATAGCTTGATGTAACAGCTAAAAATAAATTTTATAAATGAAAAATTCGATTTAGCGAAAATATATTTATCTTTTAAGTGTGTTAATGATATTTAACTCTTAGTGCATTCTTTTTCTTTCTTTCTTTCTTTTTTTTTATGAATTTACTATATTTTCTGAAATAAAAAAAACAATTACAAAAGTAAAAAGTTTTCAAGGAACTTGTGTTTTTTTTTCTCCTTTAAGTATAGTATTTTTCTCTTTTCTATAGAAAATCAAATACATTTTGTTTTAAATTTTAAAACTGAAATTTACTTCAATAAAAGTTCTAAGTTAATCAATGATAATTTTAAAAATATCGATAATTATTTTATAAAATTTTACTTTATACTTCTTTTCAGTGGATAAAATTGTCGATATCTTCCTGCATAAAATATCTTACAGATACTATTTCTCGGTGTTGGTAAAAATAGAGATTGTGGAACATCTGATAAGTCTTACTCGTTGAAATAATATTCTAACGCTAAGAAATGTTTACTTTCAGAAATGAAATAATTTTAATAAACAGTTTTTTTGAATGAAACAAATGAACCTAAATCTGTTCATATTAGTATGACGCATATTTCATCTAAGCGAAATATTAAAGGAACGAGACTAAACTTTACATTAAATACATACAAATGAGGCTGATTAAATAACAAATTGGAATTAATATTTTCTTCCCATTTTTCTGAAAAATATTACTGAAAGATCATTGGCAAATATACTAAAATTTATTAAAATAAGGTAGCAAAAATAAGTAAACCTTTTTAAACAACTTTAAAATTTTTATTTTATACATGTATATATAAAGTTTTATGAATTTAATCTTTCATTTTTCGCCACATTTGCCAAAATGGAATGTTTCGTAATTCATTCAGTTTCTTGTAATGAAAGAGACATTATTCCTCGAATATTGTGAAAAATTTTCTGTTTGCATTTACACCCCAAAATGCAAACACTTCTGAAAAGTAATGAAAATGGCAAAAAAAGCAAAAATTTTATGTTGAACAAAGGAAAATGTTATGTCAAAAAATTCATAAACAACACAAAAAAATATAATAATTTAAATCTTTCTTTTTTTTCCCTTCGCTAAACTGAACTTATAAATATTTCGACAGAACAGAATTAACAATTTATACAATATTTGTTTGTGTACCTGTCCATATTTTATACAAAATTATACTTTTAGAAATCTTGGTAGAATGTTACAGTAATGAATCTCTCTTATACAAAAATTTGAAGTTCAAAATAATTCAATTACTGAAAATTAGATTAATGTAATTGAAATGTTTAAACTAATTTTAGAATTGAATCGATGTATATTTTTTGAATCTGAAGGAAATGTTAAAAGCTTTAAACCAGTCGAATTTCAGTTTTTTAAAAAAACATCTCATGCAATTTCTTGAAATATCGCTCAATTATTTCCATTATAAGTTTCTGAAGGAAAACAAATTTTTAATAATAGAAATTTAAGAAAAATAAAAGTTTAACTCTCTTCCAACGTTACAGTATTTGTACTTAGGCTATTTTTGGTTACAAACGGACTAAAATTTTCCGAAAAAAGTTATGTTATTTGAAAAACAATTCGAAACTATCCCTCCTCCCCAATTTTTTTTCTTTTACTTTTTGTCGTTTTCCCTTTCAAATAATTATTTACTTAGTTTTTCTTTTATTATTTTTCTGCTTTAAAATTGTAAGACACTGGCATTCTGCTTTTCTTTTCTTCGCAAGAGTTCCTGAAATTTAAATATAGGTTTCAAAGTAATTTTTTTCATGCATGTTTTTTTTCCCCTGAATGTACAGTTATAACAAGACATCCCATTTTTAGACGTGCTTTGGGCTGAAAATCGATTAGTTATACTATTCCAAATGTTACTAATTAATGAAAAAAAAGAAAAAATGCACACAAAATACTTTAATTCAAGTATTTTAAGATATATATGGCTTATTAATCAATAGAAAATCCAAAAGAGTCGCAACGACTAATGTAAATATCGGTTGAAGGAGTTTCGGTGAAGGTCAACGACGGGAAAAAACCTCCAAGTGGCCTGAAGAGCAAAAACTCCTTTAAAAAATTTTAACAATTAAAAATTTAAGTAACTTTATTTACTGTATATCTTCCCGATTTACGTTCATTTGTATTTATGACTACAATTTTGTTTTACGTCTGCATGTGTATGGAATTTCATCTGATATTTATTTTTTTTACCTTACGTAATTTCATATTGTGTTTTTTTGTTAAAATTACGCACGATGAAGTAATTTTATTTTATTTGTATGTGTATGCGGTATTTTACATTTGTTATTAACTACTTTTACTATATGTAGTTTCAGTTTGTATTTTTGTTTATATTACTCCTTTTAGAGTGTATACTGTGTATTTTCCATGTTATACATACTTATTAT
>BMAV01013205.1:674733-700854 GCA_019973955.1 Trichonephila inaurata madagascariensis
AAAAAAAAAAAAAAAAAAGCGTGAAAGTCATAAGGTGCAGACATACGGTCAACGAATCATAACAGCCCTCCGGTGTATTTTTTTAAAAAAAAAAAAAAAAAAGAATCGATAATTTAATACCTTCACAAAAATATAATTCAAGCTAAATGAAATCCGATTGTAGGACGAAAAAATAAAATGAAATCAATACTGCTCCGATTAAAAATCAGTATTTTTTTAAAATTCTTCATAAAAAAAAAGTCAAATCCTAAAAATACTGATGTTTTATAAAGCAACATATTTAAACGAATAAAACGTTGGTAGAATAACTAGATATTTTACGAACGTTTTGAATATCTAGTTAAAATGTGTAATCTATTAATAATTTCACACTTTACCAATAGCAGGGACGTTCAACTGGGTTAGGGCTCAGGGCCTCGTCTCGTTCTCGACTCGGACATGATGATGATGATGATGAGTTTGGTGTTTTATGGCGCAAGAGCCAGTTTTGGCTATACTGCGCCAAACATTTATAGGTCTGTGGTCTGGACGGGAAAAGAAAAAAAGGAGAAATTGGATGACAAGATGGAGGGTCGAAAATAGAGAAGGATCACTGGGGTACCCCGGGGTCGTGACACCCGTGTTTACCAAAGATAGTAAACCCCTTGGGAAAAGGAAAAGATCACTAGGGTACCTCGGGATTGTGACACGCGTACCCACCTAAAGAAGGTGAGCCCCCTGAGGGGAGCTCGACTCGGACACAACAAAATCATAATCCGAATAACTTCAATGATCCAATGTTATTCCCAGCCTTGTTCTCCGAAAAACTGAATTTCGATTTCTATGCCAACTGGTAACAGTGGCAAAATATATATACGCCTTTTTGAATTGAGAACTTGTATTGCGCTGCTATCTGTTAACTATTCCGAAGGCTTTGAAATGCAATACAATGACCTTGACAGTGTTCGCCAAGGATTTACTTACTTTCATTGCCCTTTCTTTTTCGCCGTAGCGAGGCACACCAGCGTGAAGAACGGAGGCTCTGGGGAGCGCAACTTTCCCCTGGCGGTTAAAGGAATAAATAACAGAATATAGAGCAGCTATTGTAATATTGATACTTTTTTTACAACTTATATATGATTACGTAAATTATTAAGCTACTTATAGTCTTGCTGGTAAAATAATTATGCAGTTTCAAATATTACAAAGATTTTATCCCGGTCGTCAAATGGGCCGTGTTTAAAACTCTAATGATCAGGCATTCTGTAAAATAACTACTTAAAGCGCAGAATCCGAATAATAACGAAATAAATAATTATTTTATGAAATAACGGATTACATATTTTAACGGTAAGGTTGTGACGGATATTTACGGAATATTCTTACTAATCCTCTTTGGGAATCTTTGAGCTAGCATTCGCGTTTAATTCACAGCCATCCCTCTCAAGAAGAAACCCTGATATGTAAATTAGTTCGACTATATAAAGTAAGAGTTTTGTAAGATAGAAGGAGCTGAGAAACTGTTACGGGCATTACGAAGGTAAGATTTTCTTGATTTTTACAGCTTAAGTTAAGAACGGAGTTTGCCACTATAATAAATTAGTAGATTGGGAATTTATAGTCAAAGATATAGATAAGGTTAAACTAAATTGATTACTTGCGCTTGTTCACTTAGGGTTTATTGCTTTCTCTACATCACTCCTGAGACATTCACTTATGGTTTAATTTGTTAAACTACAACTGTGCTTGGATAATAATAATTATTATGGAAGTTTCCTCCCACACTCTTAGGTAGGCAAGACGGTGAGGGAGCGACTTCAGGAGGAAGTCGCTCATAAGGTATATAACGAAAAATATAAGAAGTTAAAAAGCTCAAAAAAAAAATCACCAATGAAAAAAATGCATAAAAAAGAGTAAATTTATGAACCGAAAGCGAGCCCAAAATATTGGGAGTATCAATACAAGATTCTTTAATTGCTGGGTTCAAATGGCAATGAAGAATATATATCAAAAGACAGAGAACAAGCTACTGTTAGAAATAAAATGCAGGATTAATTTCTATTCACCCTATGACTTTTCACATTTCTTCTTTGCAATTCATATATGACCTATTACATAAATCTTTGAAAATATCATCTTTTTCTTCGAAAGTATCAGATAATTGATTTTTTCAAAAAACATCTATCTTTACTCAAGATTAAATCCCTTTTTATTTGCTCTAAAGTATTTATTTTATCCCGGTAAGTGTTACAGACAAGTTGGGTGAAAGCCAGATAACTTGAACCATTTATATTTTCTGACTTTTTTTTGGGCCCTCTCTTCAATAATTAATATCTGTGAATCAAAAATTTAAGGATGAGTTCAAAAGAATACTTTGGGTTGTGTGATATCAGTTGACTAGGAGCTATAATTATTAGCAAGCTTATTATGCTTTTGGACATTTTTTTTTCAGTGACATCTTTTAAGGTGAACCATTGTTTATTATCCTGTAAAACTCGATTAAAATACATTTTTTAGAGCGAAAAAATATATTCTAGTGATATATATTTAATATAATATATATATATATATATATATATATATATATATGACAGGCCCCAGGCCTGCTGGTAAAATGAGGAAGGCATCATCTCTTTAATAACTTCTTTATTTCGCTTCAATCACATAAAATCCAACATGGCGGCCCTTTGGCGCGCAACCGAGTAGAACATTAACAATACTTCGGACAAGAGTCACCAGCTAAGCCTTTTCGAATATGCGTTCTTTTTCGTCAGCGCTCGCTCCACCTTTAAATAGGCTTATTTACTCACAAATCCTTACGCGATGGTAAAGAGTTCGCTCTCTCTATATATTTATTTATTACTTACTTAATTTTGAACCTAAACTTTTCAAACCTGACATATATATATATACAGTCGAACCTCCATATAACGAAATCTCTATATGGTGAATTTTTCTATATAGCGAACTTTTTCCTGGAATCAAGAACATTTCACGATTTTCTTCGTAAAATAACCTCTCTATAGCGAAGTGCATTTTCTATATAAAAAACTTTTTCACTTATGATTCAATTTTTTTCTCCCTATTTTTAAAGTATTTCTGGACATTTCGAGTTATTTTCTCTTTTAGTACCTTTTATGGTGGTCATAAATCTTGATCTGGTTTTTTTCGATGACTAACTCGCCGAGAGCAATGGAATTCTGGGCATTTCATCCAAGAAGTGCAACCGTTAACCCCCATTGTCTAGTTCAGTGGAGTCTCGTGTTCTTAAACTAGTCTACGTTCATTTGTATTGTTGATCAGTCGTACTGGAACTTCGTTTCTCGTAGCTCAAAAATGTCAAAACGTAAGTGCTTGAGAATCAAAGAAAAATTAAGTTCTTCAGGAAGTGGATAAAGGCACCAAGAAACTTTTCTTGCAGTTTTTTTTTTTTTTTTTTTTTTCTTCCTTTTTTCGATAGGATAATAAAATAAGTATATGTTAATTTACAAAAGGTGTGGATATAATTACTTTTTTAAATATATAGTGTTTATGAATTTAAAATTTGTTTGATGTGGTTTAAATAGAAAATTGAAAGATGAACCTCTATACAACGAATTTTCTACGGGATTTAGCGACTTCGTTATATAGAGGTCCGTCTGTGTGTGTTTATATATATATATATATATATATATATATATATATATATATATGAAATATTTTGGACTTGGCTGAAGACATTTCTGTGTTAAAATGATTTTTTTTCTGGTTTTTGCATTTGTGGAACAATGGGGGACATATCTTGCAATTAAAAACCCGTATTAATTGACGATCACAAACATAAAAGCGCTACACATGCGGTTTAAAGAACTTTCATAAAAGCTTTCTTTGTTCGCTCCCGAGATCTCAGATCTTTATAGTTTTGGTCACCCGGAAGCTGTTAAAATCATATGATTTTCGATAAAGATTTTTCTGATAGGTCGGAATACGCGGATGATGCAAGATTGCATCATCCTGTTTTAAAAACGCTGATGTATTAATTTTGAGGAGATAAAATTGTGATTATTTTCCGGAAGGCGGGGGAAAAAATTAATTTTTGTACGAAGTCTTGGAGGGCTCAAGAAAATTATGAATACGTGATAAAATTTAAGTGAATTATTATGTATACAGGGAGCAGTTTAACGATTACAAATTTTCAGGACAGATATACATCTAAACGATTTAAAATCACATAGGAATACATGGTCGGAAACACTTTCCGGTCGCGGTAATAAAGAGATAAACCACGAGAAAGACAGGCCAAGAAAAAGAGAAAACATGTTTTTATTATTCTTAGTACAGCAAAAATGCGAGAAAGTCTTTGATTGATGTTCGCGATACATGGCGCTAAGTAAACCGAAGCATCAGATGACGGTGTATGCGCACAAGCGATTTTTGCTGCCGTGTTCACTATGAAGCTTCATTTCGCCTGTCGACAAAGTGGTAGTAAGATGGAGACGAACACTGAGCTCGCTGATATGCATCTGGCACACAGGACTGCTGATTGCAATGGACGATCTACACATCAGATGTACATTTAACGTTGTTCCATCCATAACCTTCTTTGCACGCTTGCAGTAGAGATTGTCCGAAAGCGGATCCTTCATCGTGGACACACAGAAACGTGAGTGAAGGTTAAGGACACCAAAATACGAGAGAACTGGTACAGAACAATCGCGGTACCAATCATGTCGGGATTTCCCATTTGAACATCTGGAGGATCCTGCATACTAATCACGCACACCCACCTCTAGGACCCTGATATGCACCCGTATTGTCCATTCCTCTTAATTTTGTGCTGTTCTAAGGATAATAAACATATTTTCTCTACTTGTACGTATCCTGTCTTTCTTGTGTTTTGCGTCGTCACTACCACGCCAGGAAAGTGTTTTCGACCCTGCATTCCTGTGGGATTTCCCATCGTCTAGGTGCACTCAATCTGTAACCGTTGAACTGATGCACGCTGTATACATATCTATGAATTATCTAACAGGAAATTTTAAAAAAATGACCAAAAATTGGGTCAAATTATATGTATCTTTAGGCAATTATGAGACAGCCATTTTTTTTTTTATTTTCTTCCGTTGCTCATTTACTTGGGGAAGCTGTTCTCGGTAAAACTGTGAATTTTTTCATTCCTTAATTATACTTTCAATGTTAATAATCTTCGCTTGAGTGGAAATCTGAAAATAGACCAAAAATAAGCTTATTTTGATTGTGTATTTTTGTTGTGTTGCTAATTCTCCGGAGAATGACGAAGTCAGACAAGATTCACAAAACTGCCTACTCTTAAAAAGTCGAAGGGGACCAATATATAGATTAGTATATTGAGACTAGAGGTACTATATTTACTAGAGAGATCCGTACAATTTAAGATGTATTTAGTGAGTCTGGTGTGGCCGCAGTAGCCTAGTGGTTAAGGTAACGGGTTCGTGGCGGGCGTGTCATGAGTTCGAGCCTAGTACCGCTGAAGACCCGCAATGTAAGGAAGCAATAAACGTTAAATCTGTCGAGAACTAAAATGTTCTCCCATTAGTGTGGTGTGGTAGTTAAGAGAGGGATGAGCAAGCTTAGATGTCGTCCTTGTCACTTCACCATGGTTCAAAATGACGAGGTCCGTCGCCGAAAGCCCTCGAATAGTTGAACAGGGCGACGTTAATATTCACTTGGCGCATGGTGCAAAGATCTTCGTGTTCGTTGGGAACGAGATTACCACTGACAAGGCGTGTCAATTCATTTTGGGAACCTCTATCACGCTTGAGCCTGAGCCGGTTTATTGTCCGTTCCACCACCTTATTTCGTGATTTTTTTTCAGCGAGGATAATTACTGTTAGGTAAGGGAGGAAGTGGGGGGAGTAGAAAAATCCTTTTCCCGTCATTTCATTGCCTTAAAGGTCAACAAGACACCCAGACCGGATAGTGGTTAATGAAGCTGACTGCTGTGTCGAGGTCTCGCATTCGAATTCCGGAGAAGGATTGGATGCTTGTAAATGTAAAGTGCACGGGGAAAACTCTTATTAAAAGTCCTTTCGAGAGGTTAACGGTAGAAGAAAAGTGAGGACTACCCTCCAGGGTGTTTTCCCTCAAAATAGGGGTGGAACGGAAGTGCACCATGCTGCATAGTGATCAAAGCTGCACCCAAAAGAACAGATGTAAATCAAACCCTCGTGCCACAATGAATTTCGTGGACCTCAATCTGACACCGTCGATTGGGTGACATTAATAATAACATGAAGTGGGATTCACTGAAAATGGATATCGAGATTCAGCGAAATAAATTTTTTTCATGTATAGGATAGAGAAACTGGTTTTGTTGCCAACCAGGGACCAATTGTCGAGGTGTTGGAATGAGCTACGGTTATCGGAAAGAATCCTTGATACTTGGTTAGAATACTCTCAAGTCCCGTAGCAGTAGCCATTAATTCACTTCTGAAAACTGAGTAGAAGCCCAGATAACGTTTTTTTCCAGAGTTAATTTTTCCCTGGGTTATTAAGGCAGATACTGTTACCTACTTGGTCAGATATTTTTTGTCATCAGAGGGAGTCTTAATGAAATCATTGGGAAAGTTTTTAATGACCCCCTGTGTAAGGTAAATTAGCACAAAATCTGTCTAAATGACAACAAATTCATACGGAGAAAGGAATGAGCGGCTTCTGTTGATCGACTCATCAAAGAGCAGAAATCTGTCTGGACTCCATTGACTATTGATTTCAGTTGGGCAAAGCCGAATTACTTTCAAATTCACTACGTATTTTGCCTTCCCGCCGTAAGGAGGCAATCCGCAAAACTGTGGGTGAGGGATTATTTGTAGGCGATAAAAAATACAAGAAGGGAAATAATAAATAAAATGTAGAATTATATATAAATACTAGCTGTACCCTGCCACACGTTGCTGTGGCTCAGTCTGGTTAAAAAGAAAACATATGTTTTCAATATGTTTAAATATTTACATTCGAGGTATGATTTTTTTCTATAAAAAAATGTATAAATACATTTACACAAAACTTTCCTTAACTGATATCATTTGTAATTTGTAAACCAAATACTTGAAGTTATTACAGCTTATTTTTGTCCTTATGCTATGAACCTAAATGAATTTACATTGTCTTCATAGTGAAGACTTCAAGTTTAAAGATAAATTTTAATTGGCTCCACTCCGGATTCCTTGAGGGCAATGGGTTACTTTTACAGAGCTTATGGATATTTCTGTTAAATCAGAGGTATGTTCACAAATGCACATTTCTACAAACTGTCATTTGGAAGCATGAATTGTATTTCCTGATGTTATATAGGAAATGTTTTGATTCCACAGTATATCTGGCAGGCAAAGTTTTTAATGGCTCTGGTGGTTCTCCAAGTAGAGGTAGTTTAATTTTTTCAGCGGTACAAAACATTCCTTTTGTTTCTCCCTTAAATTTCAGAGCATTTCAATAAGGATGCACTTTATTCATTGTGCTGATGAGAACATGCTAGCTCAACCTATAATCTTCCACTGGGTTGTAACAGAATGCAAGGTGATTTTTATTGTGTAATTGCTACCACAAAGTCATGTTTGAGACAGATGTGCTGTTTCTGGTTTGACATCATTCAGCCATTCGCAACCTATTGTATTCCTTTTGCTGAGAACAGAGCAGATCTGATGTTGCAAAACACGAATACTGTGCTCGCAAATGTGCATCCTCAAGTCTGGCTGCATGTTGCTCTGCTGCACCCTCAACATGTGTTTGCGTCATTTTTTGTCTGTTCTTCTCCTTTGCTGATACCTGTTCTTCCTCAGTTTGAAGTGCAATTACACTCGTTGCACTACTTTTGCCGTACGAGTATGATGACTTAACTTTGATTTCCTGCAAGGCATTTCTTTAATGTAGTGAAGCCAATTGACTGCACTTGATAAAAAAAAAAGTTAAAATAGAAACATATTAAATTTTAAAACATTAAAAAAAGGAAAAATCAGGAACAAAAAGAAAGGGAAAAAATAAAAAATGCTAATGAAATATTTAACTTTAAACCTACATCAATTGACACAGCTCAACTCCAACACAATGAGAGGCTGAAGATATTTTCAGTCGAATACGCAAGGAAAGTTCAAATATAAACACGGATTTTGCAGCAGAAATCTACGACAAAGTGTTGTTGATAATGATGGAATTTTTTTGCAATTCACAATTCGATTAGCATTAGCAATTGTTACCAACAAATTTAAGGGCCTATCTTTAAAATAGAGTGGCTTATATCTAAACACAGACTGCTTCTCACATGGACAATTACCGTAAAATCTGGTATATAACACGCACCTATACTTCCAGGGTAAAATTTTTAATTTTTAGGTATATTCGGCGTATAATGAGCACCCCATTTTTATGTAGAAACGTGGAATGTATGCGTGCAATGCTCTATATTATTAAGTCCTTTATTCGAGGTATTATTCCAAGTTTTTGAAAAAAAAAATAGAATACTTCTAGTAAAGTTCATTAAGAATGCTGTTTCTTTTAAATAAGCAGTATTTTGATTAATGCCGTAGTCTAATTTCTTTAATGCTCATTTCTTTTTTTTATTTTTATTTTTAAAGCTATCATTTTTATACATGGGCGTATAAAACACACCCGTGAATTACAATCTTATTTTTGCGTTAAAAGTGCATGTTATACGCCAGAGTTTACAGTTTTTGTTTTCTGGGTACTTAAATATTAGCATCACCCCAGCCAAATTGCCGCCATGCAAATCACATCATTTTCCATCAAAAAAAGTTATAATCTTTGTTGTTTAGATATTAAGGTGAGATATGCGTGGTACCAATTTTGTTAAGGTGATGCTAATACATAAGTACTGTTGTGTGTTCCAGATCAGCAGTTATCAATTGGTGATCCGTGAGAAATTTTTGGATGGTCAGCAGGAAAATTGGGACATTATTTATACTTTTATGAAGTTTCAGTTTAAAAAAAGATGAGCAAAAAAAACCAACAAATTATGGAACATGGATTTTACTTTACTAAAAACTTTTAGTTGCCACTTTTAACGAAATTCCTAAATTTAGTGGTTTTTTAGCTATTTTTTCAGATTTACCATCAAAATTTGAAAGTCAGCTATGGTAATCATAGTAAATTGATGGCAAAATACTTCAGTCTGTTGATCGTCAGTTTGTTATTGCTTTTCATGAAATTTATTTTCAGGGGTATGGAAACATAAATAAAGATGTAAATATAGCTGTAGTGGTCCGCTATATAGTGGTCAATCCTATTAGTGGTTCACTAAAATTTTGAAGTTATACGTTACGTGGTTCACGAAGTGCTGAAGGTTGGACACTGCTGTTCTAGAGTAGGCACAAAAGACAATTTTGTATCTACACAGAGAACAAAGCAACACAAAATGTCTACCCATATAAGCACTGTAAAAGTAACCTTTTAACCTCAAAAAGAACCATTTTAAATTTATTTTTAAACTTGGCACCTCTCCTATGGAGACAATGTCAATAATTTTAGATTCATAACATAGACAAAAAAACAATAATAACTTGGAGTATCCTGTTAACAAATTACAAATGAAATCTGATTAGAAAAATTTTGTTTATGTATATTTACACATATTTTTTTATATAAAAAATCATACCTCAAGTGCAAGCAGGTAAAGATATTAGAAATTTGTGCTTTTTCATTTCTTTCTTTTTAAACAGACTGAGCCACAGGAATGCATGGCTGAGTACAGCTAGCTATAACAAATTTAAGTGTTAAAAAGCTATAAAAAAATTAAAGTTCAACATTTTTATAAAATCAATAAAAACAGTTCCAAATAAAGGTACTATTACAACTATATCAACCCCGATTTTGTATGTGTCGTACACGGTGAATTGGCAACCATGTGCTTCCTTTCATGTAATGTTGCCAATATGGTTTTGATAATATGTAAATACCAAAATGAACACAAAATGTACATCAGAAAATCTTAACTTTCCTAGTTGTATTTTGCAGTAACACCAAATAATATTTTGAAATCACATAAAACAGATGCTTTGCGAGTCTAATGTTATTGCCCCAACTTTTAGAAATTTCAACACAACTACTCAGAGGAAAAATTCACAGTCAAGAGCAAAAAAATATTACTGTGTACAAACAGGCACATAGAATGGTTTTCCCTTAGTGAATGTATGTTGCAGAATTTGGTGATGTCTTTTTGATTTTAGGTAAATGGTCGACTAAAAACAACAACATAAGTACGAAAAAATAAAAATTATATATTAATTTAGTTTAGAATCATTGAAGAAAGATAAAATAGTTGGAGGTTTTCTCAATCGGTACAGTACTCCTTTGTGGAGAGATTTTGAAATCACGCAAAACAGATATATAGCATACAGGATTACAATTAGTATTTTATATATAAAATTTATCCAAAAAATATATATCCCGAGCTTAAAAATAAATTGAAAAACGAAATACAATACTACAGTTAATTGACATAAGAAGAACTGGACTATCTTCATGAATGAGAAAGCAAAATTCGAAAAAATAATTACAATCCTACGACCACCTGCTTCCTCAAACAGGTATTTGAGCCATCTGTTTTGTTTGTTTGCTGATGCTTATTCCAATTTGACGTGGAATTACCCCTCTCACTGCTTTTGTGTGGTCAGTATGATGACCTTAGTTCAATTTTTTGCAAAGCAATTTTATGTGCTGAAACCGATTGATTGCACTTAAAAAGGTTAAAACAAAAACATATGAAATTGTAAAACAGCTCTGAGTGGGCCTTATATCCAAATTCCTTTGGGGCCTTCCTTTGGATAAAATAAGCGGAAAATTTAAATCGGTACGCTACTCGCGTTTGTGGAGATCACGCGGCCAGTCTTGAGTATCATCAAAACTGTAACTATTTGGCCGAAAAATAAGTAGAAAGTGTTGTATAAGTAGGTCAAATATAATCTTCATCTTCTCTTAATAAAGAGAAATAATTTTAGTATAAAATTATATAAAGAACCACGATGAAAAATATAAGCAAAATCGTAAACATCCCGCGATAATGCTATCCGGTTGTTGCCAAACCTACAAAACAAAATTTGAATTGTTAAAAGAATAATTTTAGAAAATTTGATTTATTAGAAAAATAATCCTAATTACGTATCAAAAAACAAAAAATGTAAAAATATGTATCAATATAGTAAAAATATGAATTAATCACGAAAACACTACGTGTAAAATATAAATTTTCGCATTCAGAGTGAATCGGGACATCATATGACGTCATAACACCGAAAAATTATTTAAAAATGAAATTTTAAAAATTTTAGAAAGAATTATGAAATAATAACTGCATAGGAATCCGTCCGGATTCAAATGTAACGTTATGTCAAAATTTCAGAGGGAATGGTCAAGTACTTTCTGAGATTAGCGTCTTTGAACAAACACACATTACATTTTTATTTATATAGATGGAGAATGAAAAAATGTGTGAAAATGATACATAAAATAGGGAGTTATATGTAAATATGAAACAAGTAATGTAGGTAAATGTGGCAAAATATAAAAGGAGTCACCTGGCTAGGCAAGTTGTGTGAATTGAAATAATAGCACAAAGCTATTTACATCCAATTTATATTTACAGCATTAATACTTAAAATAAAGATAATATTTTTTTTAAAAGAAGCATCAGTGCACTTATAGTTTGCAATGCAAATTGATAATAAAGTTCACTCATCAGTTTAATGTCCGTGGATAATTGTAACAATGTTCATAATCTAAACATAAGACATGACATCTCAAAAGCATCAGAGATATCTCTCAACCTTTTCAATCCAGTGTGAAAGGGTTCTCCAAAAACCATGTGACATAATGTTTGTTAATCGATTATAATTGAAATCACACTACTTCAGTGATTGGTCTTTAGGCTTCTGGTGTGGGAACGGAAGCAACACCCTCAGTCATAAGAAATATCTTAAGTTCATTATGTCAATCTTGACAAGAACGTCTAAATTTATACGAAAAGGATGTCATTCAATCACAGACCCACTAGCCCGGCACCGCACAGCAAATCCGTTCCTTAAGTGTAGTTCGCCTCAATAGTAATTCTAATATTCTGTTTTATGGGATAAATTGTCTCTTTAAAAACGCAAAATTAAACGAGGAAAAGAAAACAGTTTCAGAAAGATCAAGAGATTTATTCATTTTTATTCTTTCTACTTCTGTATTTAGGAAATGGTTGCACATTATTTTTACTTTTTCATTTCAACTGATACAGTGACATTTTGGAATTCGACCGCAAAAAGTTTCCCTTTCTCTTTTTTTCAAGACAACGAAAAAAGTTCCGCAGATTGGTTTTCGATGGGTTGAATGGGCGTTAATATTGATCTTGGAATGTTTTCCCATCGTGTGGGGAATATAAAATAACAAAAAAAAGTCTCATTTCTGGTATCATTGTGCTGCAAAAATAGAAATAGAAAAGTCGGTAATACTTATTTTTAGAAGATATCAAAATAACGAGGAGGTGGGAAAGAGATCTACTGAAAAATGGGAAATATATGTTAGAAAAATAGAACATACAAATTTTATTACTGGCTTCTTTCTTCCTTTGCTTCGAATTTAAAGATTGATTATTGAGGCATTTGAATTCTTATAACTTTTTAAAGTATGGTTTAAGTATTGGATTGAATTGAAAGCTTCAGGTCATTTGAATAGGTCAACAGTGGCGGGAAAATATCTTCATTAAGCTCTGCAGGAAAGAATTTGGCTTTTCAACACTAAAACAGATGAGCTGATATATTCATGTCCCACTTCCAAGCAATACTAAGGTGATCAGATTTTTTACAATAAAAAGGAGGACGCTCGCGAAAAATTTAAGAAAAAGTTATATACAACGTAAATATATGTAACATTTTATTAATTCAAATAAAAATACGTTAATTATTTTTGCGCTTACACTTACCCATTGAATATTTTTTTTTTGTCGGTATATAATTTTCTAATACATCGGAAATTTCGGAGCAAAAAATATATCCATTTTATTGAGCTTTACAGTAAGGGCTACAGCTGAAGTATCAACATTCATTCTTGATTTCTCACTTGTCCAAAAATTATTAACAACTGCAAAAAACTCTTTCAATTTCTGCATTAGTTCCAGATCAGCACAATGTAAATTCAACAAGAATAACTAAATTATCATGTGGAAAGTGTTCATTTTTTAAATGGTTAAGTATTTCCACCCATCTTTTATCAAGTTCAGCGTGCTGATTTACCAATTGTTCCAATTTATTAAAATTTAAATATACATTCAGTCTTTTAATTTATTTAAACAGACAACTGTCATCGATTTTATTATTAGGCATTTTTTTCGATAAAAACTTATTACAATTTTCTATATTTGCCCAGGTTACTTGCGATCAAGTCAAAAAAACGCCATTGAAAACTGTTATTTCCAGTGATATTTGTTTCAGACCATTCCTTGACATATTGGAAACATATTTGGTTCATCTCTGAATCAGAGTTGCCAGAAACATATGCAGCAAAGTAGCACGAAGAGGGAGAAAAAGAAGCAAAAAGTAGCGAATCGATTTTTCCGCTTGCAATTCATAAACATAATTTTTTTAAAAATTTAGTAAAATTGTTTTAAAAAATGCGTCAAAATGCTTTAATTATTTAATGCATTTAAAACACTTTCAAATTTTTCCTGCTAAGTATCGTGATCTGCTGTGTCTTTTTTATAAACATCTGAATTATATTGAAGCATTTGTGGCTACTGAATGAAATCAACGCAGCATGTCCCTCATCTTCCAAAGTCATTTTAATTCTGAGAATTGACTCAAACAGTTCGAGGCAATTTTCGATTCCTTAATTTTGTCTTAGTTGACGCACTCTGGAAAATACCCTTTCCACAGTGGTATTACTTACGGGTAGGTTGTAAAGCTTTGTTGTTGCTGTTGTTACTAATGCCACCTGATCGGCAAAGGCCAGATCAAGGTCCACGAAATTCATCATGGCAAAGGGCTAAGTGATGCATGTTGTTAGCCGTAGCTTTGAGCACCATACAGGTCGCAGAACGTTTTAGCTCGGTTTCACCCCAATTTTGAGGGAGAACTCCCTGGGGGTGCTCAGGGGCCACCCACCTCTCTTCTCCTTCCACCCACCTTATGAGAGGACTTGCGGCTCGACGGCTATTTAAAGTACCCCCATGCCACGAAGGCACTATACATTTACAAACATCCATGTCTTCTCCGGGATTCGTACCCTGACCCAAAGACACAGCAGTCAGAGTCGCTAACCACTATACTGGATGGACGACTGTAAAGCTTTAAAGCAAATATAGCTATATCTTTTAAAAATGGATTTCCATCTGCGTCTTTTATAATAAAAATTTGACACCAAAATAATACCCCATCATTTAAAAGCTCAGATTCAGATAGAAAAACATCTTTCATATGTTAAAACATATGTTAACATATGTTAAAAATTTGTCTCCATTGATTCTCCAAAACATTCAATTTAGATTGGTCTGCTAATTCTAAAGGCAGATAAAAAAAATAAATAAATAAAAAAAAAAGGACGATTTGAATTTTTTTAAAAATATCAGGGAAAAAATTCTATATCTGTTTTAAAGTTCCGTAATTTGAAGGGATTCGGTTTAAATGTTGCTCAAGTGAAATCTTGAGAAAATTATGACTTCTTCGATAGATTTCTTTAGTAGATTTTGTAAAAATTATTTTACTTTTGCTTGTCAGTTTATTCAAAAAGACATCCATCAACTACTTTCATAGGCAAATAAATGCTTGATAAATTCATGTCAACTTTGAGGTTTACACATTTAGGGGAAATTCTTCTTCTTAAAAGAGTGAGGATGAAATTTTAATTTTTTCAACAATTTGTAATGATCAATCAGCATGACCACTTTGAAAGAGCAAATTAATCCGCTCAAATTCTGCTAAAATTGGCAGCTGTAATTTAACAATATTTAATTATATCCTTGTATTAATTTAAGTAAAGGGATAGTAAGACAAGTAGTTGATTGGAAAAAGAGGAATCTAGGCAGTGGCGAAATGGAGAATATTAGGGCCCCTTGCAAAGTCAGATTTTGGACCCCAAGCCCTAATACGTACTTGACGTCAGTCAGGCTTTGAGCCTCCTAGAATCCCTGGGTCCCCCATAATGCGAGGGTGTCGTTACGCCACTGAATTTAAAACCTTTAAAAATAGATTTAATCGGAAGATTTTTATTACATAATCTCCCTAGCTGGCAAGTCTTACTTTTGTCATTGTATGCAATTTTTTACAAATCCAGTGCTGCAATGTAAGTTAATTACGAAAATAAATTTTCATTCTTTAATTCAATGCAGTACCCGTTGATGATAACTATATAATTTACTTAGTTCTATAAGAATTTGTCCATTAAAATTATTCTTCCAGTTTAATATTTATATAGAAATTCTCTCTAAGCCTATTTTTTAAAGAATATTTCAAGTTTCATTTTCACGCTTCCATCAGGATTAGAAAGAATCCCGTCGTTTACCACTGCAAGTGGTAGAAAAAACTACCACTTGCAGTGGAAAAGAGTGGTGGGAGAGGGGAGACCCGCTTTGATAGGATCCGATTCGTGGCGGTGGCTGGAGGGAACGAGAAATTACAGCATTTCTTGTCGTTTCGAAATGATGAAATATACTGCAATACCATGTTTTCTTTGAGGACTGAAGTCGCTGTCTTTCCCCCTTTTTTCTTGCAATTTTTCCGAAAAAAAATCATTTTTTTTTCGAAATTTTCTCCAATGCTTTTATATATGGTTGAAAGTAGCGATATCGTCAAGTAAAGTAGCATAACATTCGCGAAGTAGCAGTAGGATTAAAAAAGAAGTGCACAGTTTTGAAAAGTAGCAAAATTTTTAATTTTCAAAAGGAGGAGAAGTAGGACACTTTTTGAGAAAGTACAGAACCTATAAAAGGAGGACGGTTGGTCACCTTAGCAATACAAGAATTCCTAGTGACGAGCCTCATACCTTAAAACTAGGGGCTCTCAGCTTTATGCCCGAGGGCACCCGTCGATCGTTCAACGTGTGACCATCGCCGCACGATCGCAGAAATAATGTTTTAGTTTACAATAAAATTCTATGTGAAATTTTTCTCATTTTTAATGAAATAGAAATTGCGTTCAATACAGATAGTGTGACGATCTCAGTGACTTTGACATTTGTACTTTTTATGCAGAATTTTCATACTTTGTAGATTTTGTATGCATTACTTAATGCATACAAAATTATTTAATTTTTTAAAAACAAGTTTGCACATGAATAAAAACAATAAGTTTTATATGTTAGGTTTTAGTTTTGGAATGAAATATTTTTTCTGTACACTCATGTTCATAAATTAAGAATAATTCTGAGTCACGAGGAATTCGAATTCTAAAATAAATATATCACCCGTAAAATGGCTACACACATCTTCACGAATCAAATGCAAATTGCATGAAACCCCCAGATGACACCGATAGTACGTCACAATGACGAGGGTGTAAGAGGGGAACATATAAGGAATACAGACAAAGAGTAAAATGGCTCGCAAGTGCTTTATAAGCCTTTCAGTGCAATAACCGCATACTTATGACACAAAGGACGCATTCGGATGATTTTTTTACGTGGTAGAATTATCGGCGTCTGGAATGTGGACGTACCCATCTGGAACCTTCCGAGCAACTTGGAATCGTCCAGAGTGTCATCTCCAGGCTTTGACAAGGTGAGTAGACGTTAAAGCACAGGTCACCCCCGAGTTACAACGCCGAATGAGGACCGGTATTTGGCAGTTACTGCCAAAAGAAACAGACGTGGAACAGCATCAGATCTGCCTCGTCAGCAATTACGAGGAAGGTTCCTCACTGGTACGACAGTTTCAAGGCAGATGATAGTAGACCTGTTAGATGGGTTCCACTTACTGTCTCCTGAGGTTAGCCTGGAGGAGAGAGCATGCTTTGTGGACTCCGCAACAGTGGGTTTGTGTGATGTTTGCCAACGAGTCCAGGTTTAGCTGCAGCCTGATTCTCACTTGACTTTCATACGGAGAGTGCGACAGGTACCCTTTACCACCAAGAGAACATCATTGAACGACGCCATTTCGGTGGTGCAGGGTTGCTCGTTTGCGGGGAAAATATTGTGGGTTCGAGAACTGACCTGCATGTTCAAATTGGAACCATGACAGACCAAATCTATCGGGACGTCATTCTGGAGCAACATGTACGCTTGTTTCGGGTCGCCATGGGCGCAGTATTATGTTAATGGATGATAACGCCCATCCTCACCGTGGAAACGTCGTAAACGAATGCCTTCAATCGGAAAATATTCCCCGTATGGACTGGCCAGCATTCTCACTGTGTTTGAATCCAGTAGAGTATGTGTGGGACACCCTTGACCGACGAGTCACAGCCCATCAACCACCTCCTACATGTCTACCGGAACTTCGGAGAGCATGGCTTGATGAGTGGTGTATTATTCCCCAAGATCAGATCGATAATTTCACACTCAGCATGCTTAGGTGTTGTACGGACTGTATTGCATCGTCTGGGAGACATACTATGTATTAACCATCTTACGAAGCATGTAATATTGGTTTTTGTAAACAGGTTTTTTTTTCTTTTTTGTAATTTGCTCCAGGAAGCAAAAATCGCATTTTTTAAAAAGGATATTAGACATATAGCATCTTTTTTTGCTATTTACCTTTTGTTTAGTAAAAAGAGTTTACAAATGTCCCATTTGTTCTGCTTCTGACTCTTTCTTTGCCTGAACTATCCTTAATTTATGGACATGAGTGTACATTAAGTGCATGTACTATGAACTCTATCCAACTATAAATTCCCATTAAAAAAATGAATGATGCCTGCCATCCAATAGATATTCTAGAATAAGCTCTTAGGTTAATTCCGAGTTAATAAGGGGGTACACGTTGCGATTTACTGACATAAGTGGTATTATAAAAAAATCCGTAGCAGTACTGTGACGGATCTTTACGCGATCTTCACACTAATCCTCGTGAGGAATCTTTGGGCTAGCATTCGCATTTAATTCACAACCATCCCTCTCGAGAAGAAACCTTGATATGCAGATTAGTTCGACTACATAAAGTCAGAGTTTTGTAATTGTAGGAAGAAGGAGCTGTGAGAAGCTGTTACAGTTACCACGAAGGTGAGATAGAATAAAGTTGATTTTCGCAGCTTAAGTTTAAGAGCGGTGTTTGCCATTGTATTAAATTAGTGGATTGGGTATTTGTAGTCAACGATAGATTAGGTTAAGTTAAATTGGTTACTTGCGCTTGTTCGCTTAGGGCTTATTGCTTTCACCCTATCACTCCTAGGACATTCACTTAAAGATTAAACTGTTGTTGGTTAGTGTGCTTGAGTAAAATAAATAATTGTTATAATGGAAGAGAGAGAGAGAGAGTTTCTGGTTCTGCTTTTACTCCTCCCACACTCTTAGGTAGGTAAGACGGTGAAGGAGCAACTTCAGGGTAAGTCGCTCACAATACTTACAATAGATACGAACAAACTAGCCTAATTATAACAGTTTCGGCGCAATAAATATTTATAATCAGCTCAAGACTTTTGGATCACCCTGTATATGTATATGAAGTTTTGCTTTGTATCATTTTATTTTATTTTACTTAAAATAGCAATTTCAATTGACAGTGGCATGACGCAGAATATTAGCCCCCCCCCCCCCCCTGCAAAATTAGGTTTGGGGCTCCAAGCCGAATCGTACAATGAATTGCAAAACCATTACATCAGGCCTTGGGCCCCCTAGAATCCTGCCCCTCCCCCCGTGATGCGGGTCTTGCAGAGGTGTACGTGACACCACTGCCAATTGACCATTAACACACATGGAAATTTTTGTGTAATCAATATGTAACTAATGAATTAATAATCAATATAAAAATGTGCGCGTGTGCTTAATGAATAATCAAATATCCGTAATAAAATTATATTGATTATTGTAAATTATAGCTAACCCTCCCCCCTCCTCTTCTAAATAATAGTTTTAGCTGTACTTTTTGTATTGAAAAAAAGGCATGCGCTTGAGATAAAAACATTTATCTTTATTAATCAATTAAAAATCGATAGATTTGAAAGATAAAATGTAGAAGAACGAAAAAAAAAAAAAAAAAAAAAATTTGGGAAAGCGCTGACTCTGCGAATTTAGAAGAAAAAAAACTTCTTGAAATACGACCATCTCAGCAAAATTAAAACCTGTTTATGAAGCATAATATTGAGAAGTCTAAAATATATATTTAATGAAAATTTATCGACCTCCTTTTCTCATTAAGAATTATAATTCTAATTTAATTCATGTACGTATAATACGCGACTGTACGTATCAATAAAACATTCTTCTTTTTCTTGGACTCAATGGGCTAAATTCATGTAACGTCATAATCACATGATAACCGTAATCCCATGTTTCCAGCTAATCAGTTAATGCTCTTCGCTGTTGCCAAATTTTGCTTTTACAGATTTTTTTAAAAAAAAGTATATATTCGTCAACAATAATAATGCACATAAACTAAACCTCAGCTAAACTCAGTCGCGCAACAGCCCATGAAGGCAAAGGCCTACTATTCCTATCTCAGTTTTCATGATCTTGGGCACTAAGCAGATGTTCTGGCTAGGTGGTCAGTCTGACGCGAAACTTCAAGTGTTCAGTTCCCAAGCAAGCTTGGACTCATTTACTGAACCACTAAAGGGATGAAAGGCTGCTTTATAATGCACATAGGTAAATAAAATGCTCTTGATATAAAAGTATACGTATAATAAAAGTAATTTCTTTTTAATTTTGAAAACCTTTTTGAAAAATCTTAATATTTAAACATCTTTATCAAAAACCAAATTTGAAATTTTATTTTAATTTTACAACAAGTGCACGTTTGTTTGAATTCAAGGAAAATACGTGATTGTAGTTGTGATAAGAACTGAGCCCGTTTCTTTTTTCCCATTTAAATGAGAAAAGTTCATTGCTGCTTTCAAATCTCTCTTAACCGACTCAGATGAGCCCAATGAAGCTGAATTATACGAAATATCACATTACCGAAAGAATTTTCTTAAAAAATCCAAAACATTACTTTTTACATAATAGCTCGTGTCATATATGTTTAATCCAGGTAGTTTTTTTGTTCCATCACAACTGTGTGTCATTTACTTACGTTACCAACGAATTTTTCCTCTTTTTGCCCATAGTATCTAGTCTGCACGAACGAAGAAATAATTATGTCTGCTGGAGCAAATATTCATTTCTCACAGTTAAGAGAAAGTATTTAACGGCGTTTCTCCTACCCACTGGATCTTTGCTCGTTTAAAAGAACATTTTTCGATAGCCACACGCAAGAGATTTTAATATTTTGCTATTTTGGATGTTTTGTAAGGAACTTTTATCTCAAAAGAAAAACACATAAATCCTTCGAAATCAATGTCAAAATCAGAGTTTCTAAATAATTCGTCAAAATTCACAATCACTCACAGGGATATCTGAATGCATATGATGAGGGACGTCTTAAGGCATGAACTAACTGGGCACGGACTCAGGGCCTCACCCTCGGGAGGGGGGGGGGTGCTCGTTTCGTTCTGACTCATCCTTAATAAGATCATGATCTGAATAATTTTAATGTTTGAATATTGTTCTAGTACATATTCTCTTCGAAAAAAAAAGGGAATTTTAAACTACATGTCAACTGGCAACATTTTCATGACCGTTATGTGATGACCATTGCCCATGGCTTAGTCCTAATGCTATAAACGATCAGTCAAATCATTTAGTCGAAATGCGGCCGTGGGTCAAGCTGGTTTGTGTCCACGTTTGTGAGAATGTGAGACATGCACATTTATTTGTTTCAAATGACCATTTGTACGAATATTTGACAATGCATGCTGTATGCTGTCTACTTTAAAGGTCTCAATGCCTACTTTTAAATAGGGGCTCAAGGCCTCAAAAAGTCTTAAGACATCTCTGCATAGGATCATCACGTAGTGACTTTTTCTCCAGGACATAAAACGTAGGTCGACAATCATATACCGCGCGTACAAATTTCTCCCCCCCCCCTCATTTAAAAAAAGAATGACGCAGATATTATGACCAGATCAGGTAGTGATTGGAACAAGTGAATAGAAAAAGTGTGTTACTCGTAGCTTCAAAAGGAGTAACAGAAATAAAACTATCGTCATTGACGTCTGGCGTTTTAGTTTACAGCAATTTTATTGGGAAATATTTCGCACGTTTTACCCGCTTAGCAATGGCTCATGGCGACACGTTTGCAAGAAAAAAGCAGGATATATATATTTTTTTCACTTTGGCTTATTTACAAGTTTCGAATTTTGGGTGGATTTTTGAAGAAAATACTCACTTTCGGCTCCTATACGAAAATAATACATATGTATATATATATATATAGGTGTGTCTATTTATATCCTAGAAACTTTCAAGTAACGAATTCAATGGACAATAGACTGCTTTGGAGGAGTCGCGAGCTTGCATCCGGCGATGTTTCCTTTTTCAGCTGAGTTGTAAGTATTCCCAGTTTGGGTGCTACTAAAGAAATATCTTGTAGAGCAGGGGTTGGCAACCTTTAAGCTCTGGAGTGCCAAAGCAATTTGTGGCCGTGGTAGCCAAGTGGTCAAGGTGTCGGATCATGACTGGCGTGTCATGAGTTCGAGCCCAGTACCACTGAAGACTCGCCGCGTACGTTAAAGCTATAGAGAGCTCAAACGTCCTCCCGTTGGTGTGGTGTGGTAGTTAGGAGAGGGGGTGCCAGCTTAGATGTCGTCCTCGTCACTTGACCATGATTCAAAATGACGAGGTCCGTCGCCAAAAGCCCTCGTGTAGCTGAACATTGCGACGTTAATCTTCACTCACGCCAAACCAATCTACCAATGTGATTCAGCGTGCAATACAGTAGGACATGTTTGGAACAGTTCAATTCCCACTATAATGCATGCAGAGTTAGAGAATAGAGGTGAATTATATAGAGAGATTTACAGTTTTATCATATATTAATTTTGCATCATTAAAAGGTACTTCTTAACATAAAAATGAACAGTATAAAATATATTCATTTCTTCAATAAAAATAATAAAATTGTACACATATATTAAATATTTTTTAATATATTTATTGAAATAAGAAAATAGACAACATAAAATATAAATATTTCCCTTCATTACAGCTAAATGAAAAATTTTAATGCGAACCTAATGCTTACACCGCTTTATTTTCATACCGCAAAATCAGGGGTATAATTTGTGACTTTCAATTTGATACGATTCTGAGCATTTTGTTGTTAAACAATTTCTTTGAGGACTCGAAATATTTTTTATATGAGGAAGGATTTTTTACTTAGATGTAAAACCAAAAGCGGAAAGCAGAGTACACGTGTGCAATTTTCTCCCTTCAAACAATTAAATCTCTCCAATACTGACATTCAATAATTTGCAAAATAGCTGTAAATTTATCTTTGGAGTTATCTATCGGATTTGTGTATATGTCCGCAATTCTGAGGATGTTTGTCAAATAAGGTCCATTGCAAATTTATTAACTTCCATCCACTTAAATATTGACAAATTTGTAGAGTAAGGCAGAGTGCCAATAAAACTGAGCCATGTGCCACATGTGGCACACGTAAGTTGACGCTCCATGTTATATAAAGGCACTGTGATACACGTTAATCCTCTAAGAGACTAAAGTTTCACTTTAGTGTGGAGTGAGTGAGTGAGTGAATATTAACGTCGCACTGTTCAGCTACACGAGGGCTTTTGGCGACGGACCACGTAATTTTGAACCATGGTCAAGTGACGTGGACGACACCTGAGCTGGCACCCCCCTCTCCTAACTACCACACCACACCACACCAACAGGAGGACGTTTCAGCTCTCGACAGATTTAACGTGCATCGCTGCCCTACACGGCGGGTCTTTAGTGGTACGGGGCTCGAACTCATGACATGCCTGCCATGGTTCGATACCTTAACCACTGGGCTACCGCAGCCCTCACTTTAGTGTGGAAGTTTGGAGATTAGGGTGTCATTCAGATGTGTGATCCACGTCACATATCCATGTCTCAAAATCACAAATTTTTAAATGTAGCTGTATTCAGAGTTACTAAAATGTAGACTTTTAATAGTAAACTTTAGACTTTAAATGTAGAATTTTCTTTTTAAATATATTAGAATTTTATGAGAAAAATAAATTTAAATAAAAAGAGAACTATGGGGCTCTGATATATTGTTTGTCAGAAGTTTGTGTTTAAGTATTAGACAGGTATATGAGGTGACACCACCACAGTTTCTACTCGTTTAAAGCAGTCACCAAAGTCATTGGGTGCCGTTTTGCTATTTACAGTGAAAGGATTGAAAAGCAATGTCGAAATGTGTGCGTACACTATGTATTTTAGAACTTATCCCACCCACCACTCGATAATTTTCTCACGTCTTTATTTAAAGAGTTTCGGAAATCCATTCATTCGCAAACAAAAATCGAATCGCTTTTGCAACATCATGCGTGAAGGCTGTAAAAGTTGAGTGTTTTTATCGATTGCACGCGAGAGCGTGAAACGTTTTCATCTGGCTTCATTAATAAGGCCCCTGCAGTTTTCTAGGCTGCAAACTTTTCCCCCATTTCTGTTTTGCTCTATTTTCGATATCTGCTGCTGGGAAGTGTTTATGAACATCGCACTATAAAGCAACACGAAGGCTACCTCGTCATTTTGAACCACGCTCAAGTGAGCTTTCCCCCCTCTCCAAACATCCACACCAAGTCAACAGAAGGAGAATTTTTGCGTGCCCCTCTACAAGGCGGATCTTCCACGGCATTGGCTGGGTTTCTGATATGAATTACAATTAATTCACGATTATTTACCCAGCAATTCAAAAATCATTGCAAAAGAGAAAGAAAGAAAAGTCTGACAACTTTAATATTTAATTGTTTTTATGTTAACATAAAAAAGTAAAATTCCCAAACTAAAACTTAACCAAACATGAAATACAAGAAATCAGTCATTAATTTACATTCTAATATTACGTACCGCTTGAATCATCCCTTTTACAGCCTTAACAATGCTCTATCTGACTAGCAGACCTCGATCCCTTTCTATAGTAGAGACAATAACTGATGGGCAAAGAAAAACATTTTTGTTTGTGTCACTTTATGCCAATTAGATACGGTGTTTGAGTGGCGTTTTCAGGAAATTTCAAATGAGACATTGAAGGTTCGCATCCGGTACTCGACAACGCCGGCCACGAACTCGCGACCCTGACCACTCGGCTTCGGAATAAGCGGGAAATGTAGCAACAGCTTGAAAATTAAATATTCCAGAACATTTTTACTTTTAAAGATCAAAAGGTGCAAAGTCTCAGTATATTTTTTACTTCTTAAAGAGGATGATTCCATGGGAAAGTCTCAGTGTTTGAGGTTTTCAGCTCTAGAGAGAATGGGAGACAAATATAGAGGAATTAAAAAGAAAAAACTTTGCATATAATTACACTTAAATTTAAAGTTTCTTATTTTATTTTATCTTTAACTTTACCCTATTGTCCCTTTTATTCAAAAGGATCGCCTGTTTTCAAGTCTCCAGCCCATCAGCTACGCACACAATCTCCTCGCTGTTTTCTTTATAGGAAGTTTTGAGATGCCGTTTTTGACTCTCCTCTTTGTCTTCACTACTGACCACAGTTTGGTATCGAATGGGTTTGAACTCGGACTGCTGGAAAGCCAATCCTTGTGTTCTATCAAGTTAAACGCTTTCAAATTCCACTGGGTCGTCTTCGCCTACAGAAAGGAGCAGAATCCTGTTGAAAAGTGCAGTCGTTTCCATTGAACGAGTTACTTTCAGGTGCTTTACTATTGGTTCTTGATAAACTTTTGCTGTGGTTATCGGTCTATTCTTGCAAAATTTAATCTCTGAGAGGCCTTTTGACCTGCCCCCCCCCCTAAACCATTACGGAAGCTGGAGGATTTTTTCTTCTCTTTAACATTCCTTCTGTATGCATAGGCATTCTGGTAGTTGAAAGATTGTTCATCAAATGGACAAATTCAGTGGACCTCTGGTGCTTTAATTCCTTTGTAAGATAATTCCCAGTTATTCTTCGATAGCTTCTATGCGACACATTCTTGTTCACGCGTGCATCTGTTAAACAAGGCTCTTCTTTCGACGAGTTCTCTCGCTGACTGCTTTGATGAGAGCTGGTGTTCTCACCGAGCTTAGACGACCCCTTCTAGTACGGTCTACAATGCTGCTGACCTCAGAAAATCTCTTAATTGTTTCATAAATGATAATTGGTGTCCAAATGTTTGAGAGTCTTATAAATCTCCGATGGGGCCTTTTTTGATGAAGAGAGATAATTTCTGCAAGCTTCTGTACGACGTTCTTTCTATTGGGATTGATCTAAAGCATCATGCGTGACAGTTTTTTGAACCATGCTACAAACGGGGGTGAAATTCAAAATCTTCTGTTGAGTTGCAGCACAAGATCTTAGATTTTTTTTATCAGAACTTATGGTCCGACTAGATACATTTCTGAGTCTAACCGTTTGCTGAAATAATTTTCGGAACTAGTTTGATATCGGGGATAATGGCGCCAAGCAGCGCTTCTTGTTGCTGGAATGGAATCCAATACGGCGGCCTAGCGGTAATTTAATGAGACACAATAATTATAAATAAATAACAATATTAATTAGAAATAAGTAACAAAATATTTAATAATATTTATAAATAAATGTTAAAAGAAACAATTATAAATAACGAATATTATATGATTATTACACATAGTAATAATTGCATCTTTTTTTCATTAGGAATAAAATAATTACATAATGTATGCTAAAATTAATTAAAAATGTCAATTACAAAGTAGTGAAAACTTGCAATATGAAACTTGCACTGCAAGTTCCTTCAACGAATTTCATCGAACAAAGAATGTAAAAAAAAAAACATTTTTAAAATGTAAAATAAAACGAAAATAAATGATTTATAGTGATAATTAAAAGCACAACACTTATTCTTTTAAGAAAAAAGTATATTCTAGTACTCACTTATTTTAGAGATATCCATATTCGAAAATAGCACAAAATTAAACTGAAGACGCAAACAATAGAAAAATTACACTGAAAATTGTTAAATTTTTACAGAAATCAATTGAAAT
>BMAV01013205.1:710220-727014 GCA_019973955.1 Trichonephila inaurata madagascariensis
TAATGCCATCTGTCTGACGTAGTTAGATCAAGGCCCACGAAATTCATCGTGGCAAGGGGCGAGAAGTACGCCTTTCGTTGACCTTAGCCTTGAACACCATACAGGGGACAGTATAATTTAGCTCGAAGAAATTTCCGAAGGGACGATAGATGGCGCCGCCATCTATCTCCACAATTTTGGCATGGAACTGAAGGGGAGAGAAATATTCTCCAGTTCCCTGCATTCGTGATTCAGCCCACAAGACTTTCGGACCCCCCTGATTTAACGAGCACGTACTCCGTGTGTACTCGGAGGGTATTTAGTGGCATCGGTCTGGAGTTCGATGCTCTAACCACTAGGCTACCCACGTCCTCTGTATAATATACTATACTGTTCGAATCAATTTGGACAAGCATTCTTTTCTTGTCTGAGTTTGTATGTGATTATTAGTGATGTCCCGAACAGCCTCCAATCGGTTATATCTGTCTAGAGGTAATGCGACCTTGACTATAATTTTCTCGTTTGATTGGTTTTGGTGTATCAATTGTAAGTCTTTCAGTGTGACAATCGGCGGTTATAATTTTGTAACATTTACTACTTTTGAGATGGATGTTATAAGGGGAAAAGCGTCCTAAAATAATCACTCTTAATAAACTCAATTCTATAACTGTGAGAGATACAGCTACGGTAGTTAGTGTTTCAAGAATTTTAAGAACATTTCATGATTCCGGAACATCGTCTCCAAAAAGAAAAGGAAAATGTGGGAAAACTACTGTAAGAACTGATAAAATTCTAATAAGAAATAGCAAAATAAGTCCAAGAAAGATAAGTAAAGATATTCGAACAGTTTATTGGATTATAGTGTTGAAGTGAGTCCCTCAGTTATACTGAAAACGGCTTATGGAAGTTAGCCATAAGGCAACAAGACCGAGGTAAGAGCAATTTCGAATTCAGAAGTGAAAACCCGTTTAGCGTGATCCAAAAAATACCGATCCTGGACTGTTGAAGACTAGAAGAAGGTGATTTTCAGTGATGAAACACATTTATTTGTGCAGGGATGCAAATTAGGTACAGTTGGACTAAGTGAAGATGAAACTCTGCTACCAGAGATCATATCCAAAAGACTGTAAAACACCCCTCTAAGCATATATTTTGGGGTTTTTTTCACAAAAAATGGTACTTAGAAGCTTAGTTCCTCTTAAAGCTATGATGAATTCTGTGAAATACACATAAATATTACGCAGTAGAATTATTGCATTCATAGAAACATTTAATGAAACATTTCAACGTGAATTGGCTTCTTGTCACAATTCGCAATTGGTCTGGTCTTTTATGCAGGTAAATAAAATAGAAGTGCTTAATTAGCATGGTAATTCACCAGACCAAAATCCTATAAAGAATTTATGGCATATTCTCAAGAATCGTTTAGCTAAGATGCGTTGCACAACAGAACCAATGATAAAGAGTGCTATACAAGTGTGGTTCCCTGATGATGAACATGTGCGTTACACGAGTGAAGTCAATACCAAGATGAGGTCATTTCTACTACAGGAGGACATATTGCGTACTAATGTAGAAATTTTTCTGTATACTTAAGATACGTAGTAGTTAAAAGCTAGGGTTCTTGAAAAAATCTTTTCTTACTCTTTGTCCCAATTAATTCGAAAAGTGTAGTATTTTCAAAATTAACTACATTATTGTTGAAAGTAAACGTGAACTATAACATAAATAATTAGAAAGGGGCTGAAAAAATCTTATGGTTATCTAAAGAGAATAGTCTCCCTAGTGGCTGAAAAAAAATTTACTGTAGATGGTGATTTCAAAAAAAAAAATCCCGGAGTTTTTTTTTTTTTTAATATATTTTTCGCTTTTCATTTTGCACAAGAATAAACAAAATAATAATGGTATTGTAATGAATAAACTTCCCGAAATTCATCTTAAAATTAGTTTTTATGCTTATCGGAGAAAATACTTACAATAATTGTTCTCTGTTGTAACTGATACGAACTTATCCTATAACTTGCACGTCCATGAAACTTTCTTTCTTGCAAAAATGATTTCATCTAAAAACCAGCTCTGCATTAAACTGAGGACGCTTTTTTATAAAAAATACTCTTTTCAAAAAGCATATTATTTTCTTGATAAAAATATCTCGTGTAATGTTTATCTGCATTAAAATATAAACATTCCATATCCTGTAGGATGCATTCCAAAACAATTTTCAGTTCTTTGGCTATAATTTTCTTTATTCTTCTAAAAAATGTTTGTACGACATTATATACGCCACCAAAAAAATCAAACAAATTGTGACAGACGTTTATCAAAGTTACAAAATATTTTTCTTTGGTTATCGAAGATTTTCCTGTTTTATAATATTATATAAATGTATCTTGGTAAAAGGATTAAAAAAAAAAAAAAAAAAGAAACGTATCACTACTAAATAAAAGATGTGGTCCTATCTCACTCCTTTCCAAAACATTGACACAAGATTAAAATATTTCTTCCTTTTGCAGCGGATTTCATTCTTGCTGCTTCCACGAATCGTCCGCTCTCTCTCAAAGAGAAATTTGAGTTTCAGGACTAAAATGAGAAAAGGCTGATTTCTTTCTTTTTAGAATCAATCGTACTCTGACCTTTTCATATCCATAAGGAATGTTCTCAACCCCATTACTTTAACTTTTCTAAATAACTTGAATGTTTTAATGAAAGAATGTTTCAATCATTTACACCACTTCTATTTAATTACATGTATATAGTGTGATATCCCCTCCATTGGGGATACCCTCTCTCCACGCGACCTACATCTAAGGGAATAAAGAGGATGCATCAGTCATAATAAAATCAATTTATTCTGATCTTATTTTATGTATAATACAACAACAATACTAGTCTAGGAGGATATTGATCAAGAGTGAGTAGACGCGAAACGTATTACTGATAATTAGCGCAATTAACAACTGAATCTATCTTTATATATAGATTAATTCCTAACTTAATAGTAGCCGCACTATCCTTATAGTTTAGATCAGGGGTGGGCAGACTTTTGCATGGTACGGTCTACTTCTGTGTTTTTTAAGGTGCTGTGGTGCACTCAGTGGCGTAGATGGGATAAGTTACAAAAAAGCTCAACAATATTTATATTCTATATAACAATTAATACAAAATATACACTTACCTACATAATTGCAATAAAAACAACTTTAGCTTAAAACTCACGTTTAAGAAATACGCAAGATACAAACATAATAATTATACCTGTAAATTTAATAATATCAAAAGATGCATTTATTATCAAACAACTCAAAATGCACAAAAAAAAAAAAAAAAAAACATTTGCATTAAAGTTAATTTTCGTAAGATTTTATGGTTTCAGTAGAAGTCCTGCATAATGAATATCTCTGTATGTAATTAGTAACAGCTAATCTTGTACTGGATTTCAAGTGGTCGTCTGTGGAACGGGAATGATATTCTGTCTTAATTCTATTCATCATTGGAAAGGAAGGTAGGTAATGCAAGAGAAAGAAGTTGAATGAAATGCAGCCTTTTCAAATTAGGATACTTAACTTCGTCCATTAACTGATGTATATTTTTAACACGTTTCCTGCCGGGTGTCTTTAATCGCGGGACGTAATATCAATACAAGAATACAATCCTTCGGAAGCGTGAGCAGTGGGGTGATGTTTCAGTAGCCAATCCCGTGTTATCACGGGAAGAGCTGGTCGGTTTTTATTTTCCCCTTTAGTCGGCATTTGGGGAAAACGCATTTCTACGGCTGGCATTGCTGTGATCGCGTTTTCCCTCAAGAGTCGCAGAGAATGTGTTAAGCGTCATTATGTACTTCCAATAATGGTACAAGTGTCGCCTACACATAGTAGCATGCATCGTAAAGAGCCGATACTCCAGACTAACTGGCATTGGTATTCAATAAATATATTTATTTTAGTACGGGAGTCTTAGATCTTATGTGAAAGTGGTCACCTCAAAATGTCTTGGCGATCGACCAGTCGATCGCGCTCGACTTAATGCCTACCCCGGGTTTAGATGAACTAGCTTACCGCTATTTCGTGGGTAAACAGCTACGGTCCGTAAAACGTCAATTCAACCTTTAATCTGGCTTAGGCAATGCTCCGCTGGTCTCGGACCCACTTTTGACTTATCTACACCGGCACTGTTAGGCCAACTCCCAGAATGAAGACTCTGCTTCTAGACTTTATCTCACTTCACTTAGCGATCACTTCTAGCATTACTTGTCCACCTAGCGATCATTGCGAATGCTAACATTCCAATACATATAATTCCTAATTGCATAAACACGTTCTCTTCTTGAATTGGTTGGAAAGAATTGCCATTCTGGCCCCAAAGAAATCCCAAGAGGAAGTCGCGATAAAACCCCGTCACAATGTTACCGTTAAAGTGTAAATTCCGTTATTTTATAGAATAACCAGGTATTTCATGAAATAACTCGACAAGTCAGTTTAACTATATAAAATTATTGAATTCTACGATTCAACTAGGTATTCTATTGAATAACGATTACTTGATCGTTAAAGTATGAAACACGGCCCTCGAAAGCTTTTTGAGCAGGTTTTTAGCTACTTTTAATTAGTTTTGAATTGCTCATAGCTGTTTTGCAATGCCATGTGCTTGTGTACCCTTCATTCCGTTGCTTTTAAACAAAGGCGGTGTATTTATGTTAGCGTTTTGGGTTATTAACAAATATTTTTGCAACCCGCTTTTTCAGGCAATGCCTTCTGTTAGAATGGGAGCCTAATAAGAAACATTCAATGTGCGAGAGATTTGAATCTTTACTAAATAAGCGCGGGACAGGAAAAATTTGCTGTACTTACTCGTGAAAAATTATTTACTTTGATATTGAAATAAAAAGGGCGAAAAAATACCAAGTGATTATTAGTTGCTTCGGCATTATGATATCCTTGAAGTTCAAGATGTAACAAATGTGTGCATAACAAATTCTGTTTTTTTTTTTTTTTTTTTTCCTTTCTGTTTAACTAATGTTAGCAATAGGAGCAATAATAAATTTTAACAGCTGCTTTTCCTTATTATTTATTATGTCTTTATGTATTTTTTGAGAGGTTTTAGCTATTTATGATCAATTGATTTATAAAATAAATTTGGACTTGTTTATTTGTTTACTTTAATGGTTTATCATTAATTATTTTATAGAATAACTAGTTATTCATGGAATAACTAGGTAAATTTTCCATCTGTTATATACTTTAACTAACTTGTCTAGTTATTTTATGAAATACCTAGCTATTCTATGAAATAACTGAATTACACACTTTTACGATAACATATATATACAGTAAATTGTTATTCAATTGTATACTATCCAAACATTTTTTTTTTTTTTGTTCCTTTAAAAATTATGACGTTTATTTTCCTTTTTATTACATCCCTTTGTGTTATTTTATTCTCGTGTTTTTTCATTTGTATCTTATACAAATCCACATCGTTGATTGTATTGTTCCAAAACTTTGCAGGTAGTTTCGCTAATGTTGCAAATGAGCCGCATAAATATTTCAAAAAAAATGTTTTAAAAAATTGAATATACATTTTATGTGAGTTTTGTTCTAAGACCTCCTAGCTTAAGGTAGAGTTTGTGTGTGGGTAGAGGGATGCTACAATAAGCAGCCAATAGTTGAAAGCTGTCCCATCTTTAAATAACGATTCCTATACATTCATCTTTTGATTTGGCATCATTTAAAACGGATTTTCAGAAAATCAATTTCCAACGAAGCGAAAACGTTATAGGGAAAAAATACCCGTTTTGAACTATTAGACCCACAGACTTGAAATTTAGCTGGCATGTTTCTTTTGTTGAGTAGAGATGCCCTATGAACCGGCTTTTGTCTAAATTGATTCTCAAGGTGTTCCGGAGTGTAAGAGATAAATAAATTCCGCTTAGAAATTCAGGTTCTATTTTTTTAAATCAAAAGGTGAGGGCTATAAAATGTTTTTAAATACAATGCTTAGATACCAATAATTTAAAAAAATATAGAGTTATGCATTGTCATGAAATCCCCAGCGAAGGGAGTGGGTAATGGATAATTTACTATTAAAATGTATTGTAAAAACTGTACAAAACGGATTATTATTGTTGTATATTTCCGATATAATTCGACAGATTTTTCTACAGCTCATAAATTTCTTTTGTAAATTCTTTTTAAAATCGATGATAAAAATCAAATATATACCTTTGAAAACAATTATATTAAAAATTAGGTAAATCACGAAATGAAATTTAACTCACTCAAAATCATTACAAAGTCAAGTAAATAAAAATACTTATAATTTTTTAATATAAAAATTGTATAAAAGAAGTTATTATGTCCACACACGGAAAAAAAAACCCTTTTAAAATATTTTTGTTTTCCAGGAAAGAGAATTCAAGTAACAGCGTTCTTGTTTAGATTTTAAAAAGTTTTCTTGTACCATATTGTAACCACTCAGCTACCTACCGCGGTAGTTACGGTCGTCTCCTGAATTCGTGCCATTGAAAACCGGCCTTTTCCCGTGGCCCTAATAGAAGAATTTTTCACAAAAGGAGAATATTTTGAAAATGAGTCATTCTGTGTTCATTTTTTGTCAAAATATTGTACTTAAATAATTTTTTATTGTAATACTATTCTTAAAACAATTTTATATACATTTTCTAATCCAAGTGACACTAAATATCATAAATATTATCCATTTATACGCTTTTGCAAAATCACGGTCGGATACCTTAATAAACACTCATTCGCGCGCGTTGTACCATATTAAAATATATAATTAAATATAAGGCAGCGAAAAATAAATCTAAATGAAAAAAATTATTTATTTATATTTTAAGCCTTGTTTTTTAAAAATTATTTATTTATTCTCATATAAAATGAATTTACTTTTTAATTGTATTTATCGTTGAATCTTAAAAGGACATTTTCATCCATCGGTTGTATACATTGAGTGTATTTTATCCAATTAAAAATAACGAGTTTGTATTAAACTAAAAACTGTTTTGAAGCGATTTTGACTTTTAGTCATATCTAAAATGTTCATTGAAGGGGAAATAGATAAAAGTTGATATCTTTCTTATGTTTTCTCCATTTTAATTCCTCAAATATCTGAGATGGAGAGTCAATGGCATGCTCCTGACAGAAAATCGGACTCGTAATGAGACCGTTCTTTTTGATTCTCTGTGCCAAATACAGATATTTCTTTTACAATCTACTCGTCATTTAAGACTTTTTTGCTGTCCTGATTTATGAACGAAAGAAAACTGTCTGAAATAGAAGTAGAGCTTAGGAATTTTTCGAGATCTTGTTAGGATTCTTTTCGCCTTTTTTTTTATTGTGGTTCCTCGTCTGTTGTTTATTGGTTCTTTATCTTAAATTGAAATGGTTTTCGTGCCTAACTTAGTTTGCCGTATCTTCAGAGCTATTTCAATGCACATTTGATGTCGAATATTTAAATTTTGTTAATATACGCGTGAAAAAAAAATTTCTTTTGAAGATTCGTTTATCATGAAAAGAAAGCAAATAATCTGTCAATTGTCAACACTTTTTCTTCTCTAAAAATATAGAAATGTCTGCATTTAATATGTAGGAAGATTCGAACCAGGCACCTTCCGTTCCGAATGCCGGTACTTTATCGATCACGCCAAAACGATAGCCTTCGCGTGATGTCTAGTACTGGTTTATATAGATACCGCTACACTACTCTCCCACCAGTAAGGTGGATAGGCGAACGTTTTATTTATTTATTTATTTATTTGTTCATTTGTTTATTACGCGGGCGGAGAGCATGTTTTTTTTCATTTATTTATTATTTATTAATTTATTTTTCTTGCGGTAGATGGCACCATGACAGTTCAGAAAGTTGTGTGCTTTTACTTCAGTCACCAATGTAAGAAGATTCGAACCGGGCACCTTCCATTCCGAACGCGAGTGCTTTATCGATCACGCCAAAACGATCGTCTTCGCGTGATGTCTAGTACTGGTTTATATAGATACCGCTACAAATACATAAAACAAAAAGGTTTTTGTGTCATCACTCTTGTCACTTGAACACGAGGTCCGTCACCAATAGCCCTCGAGTTGCTTTACAGTGCGACGTGAATGAGAACCAAAACAAATTGCGTCATCGTTAAGCGTTCTCATAAAAAAATATTCTCAATTGACTAGATTTTGCTTAGTTAACACACAAACTATGAGCTCTGTGGGAGTGACATCATTGAATTAATTGAATAAAAAAGCTTTTTTCCAAAGCGCGAAACCCATTTTAAGGATGGAGTAAATGAGGCTGAAAATTAGACGCAACTGAAGGATGAAAAAAAAAAAAATTTATAAAAGCGTTATGCTAATAGCTTAAGCCAGTGATACTCAACCTGCGGCCCGCAGGTCACATGTGCCCCACCAGACCTTTCTGAGTGCCCCCCGTCATGGTCCGTTGCACTAACAAATTCAATTATTTAAAAAAAAATTATTATAAGTTTAGCGAGAAATTCTATGAATCAAGCAATTACATGTATGAATTTTGCTATCGATGTCGTGCTGGTACGAATTGCGAGAAAAAGTCTTTTTTCTTTTTGTAATGGGCTCAATTCATGTGACGTCATAGTCACATTGATAGTGAAATCCAGGTGATTCTAGCCAATCAATTAAAAAACTCATGCGACGTCATATAATCACACGCTAAAAACTATCTAGTGTTTCCAGCTAATCAGTTCACACTCTCCGGTGTTACCAAGTTTTGCTCTTTGCAGAAACTTTCTCTTAAAAAGTACATTGTATACAAAATGCATTTTATTTAAAAATATAAACATAAAATATGATTTTTTTTTAATTTTAAAAAATCTTTTTGAAGAAATTTTTTTTCCTAACATTTAAACATTTTTACCCAAATATGAAATTTGAAATTTTATCTGAGTTTTACAAATAGAATAGTACAATTAGTTTAATGTTTGTTTTGAATTCAATGAAAAACACGTGTTTGTTTTTATCATGTGACTTCATGAATTGATCCCATGGTAACGGTTAGTGATAATAAATAACAGTGGAGTAGCGACCATTTTATGGGGGTAACTAATTTATAATCAACCCTCATGTCTTCCAAACGAAAAATATCTAAAGAATGTATGTTATTTCAAGACGATTGTTGTCACGATTGTGTTCTTGACTATTTTTGAGGATATCTTTCAAGATGAAATAAATTGACTTTCTCAAAAAAAATCTTTCCAATAGCAACAAAATATTGGGGTAGGAAGGGGGGGGGCTTGGAATAATGGATGAAAGGTGATCGAAATTACCCCAAACAGGGTAAAAAATGAGTAAAACCTATTTTTCGTGGGTTGAGTTTGAGGGAGTTTAATACAATTTTTAAAAAAACTCCGCAAAATAATTAATATTTTGATCAATTTTCTACTTCTTAAAAATCCTTGGTTTTATAGCATTTCCCCCCCCCCCATGAATCCTCATGTTATGGACCGCGTGAAATAATTACCATATGTATGTGGTCCAGTGGTAAAAAAGGTTGAGTACTGCTGGTTTAAGCACACTATCTTTTTACCTTAAAAAATCATAATCTTTTATTTTAAATCACTCAGAACTAAGAAAGATTCACAACCAGAAAACAGTTTTCTCTCTTTCTTCAGTCAAGTCCTCTGGCAGCCGAGTAGTATAGGTATCGGATCGTGGCTGGCTTTGTCACGAGTTTGAGCCCAGTACCACTAAAGACCTGCCGTGTAGGGGCTAAATCTGTCGAGAGCTGAAACGTTCTTCCGTTGGTATGGTGTGTTAGTTAGGAGAGGGGGATACCCGCTCACACGTGTCGTCCACAGCACTTGACCATGGTTCAAAATGACGTGGTCCATCGCCAAAAGCCCTCGTGTAGCTAAATAGTGCGACGTTAATATTCACTCACTCAAGTCATATATTAAATATTTTTCATAAATTGCAAGGTAGAAATCATTTCCTTGCATAAGATAAAATTTTTGTACAATGGACAACATAAAACCTCTTTTAACCGATAAAATGTATCAACTTGTCTTCATGCTATTGTGGGATGGAAATTTGGGAATGGAGTGTCAGCTACTGCGTCGTCCTCGTCATTTGACCGAAAGGTCATTCTCCAGAAGCCCTCCTCAACTTCTTGGTGTGACGTTTATAAAAAATCAAACAAAATCAAAATTTCCTAAGTAATTGGCTTACTTTTAAAAATTTAGATAAAATTTCAAATTTCATAACTGGGTAAAAATATTTAAATATTAACATCTTTTTAAAAAAATTTCCAAAATCAAAAAAAAATCTTAGATTACAAATTTTTTACTTTTAATTTAAGTGCATTTTGTTGACCTATGTGTCATTATTGTTGAAAAATATGTACTTTTTTTTTAAGAAAGCTTCAGCAAAAGGCAGAAGTTGGCAACAGCAAAGCGCATGAACTGATCGGCTGGAAATACGTGATTGTAGTTATCTCTTTTCTTTAACATAACCTCTGGGTTCTTTGATGGCCAAGATTAATGGCAACTCTTTTCCAACCAAAACCCAAGAAGCAAAATGCGAATAAGAAATGCAAATAAGATAGCTTTTAAAAGAACAGAAGTTTCAGTAAGCAGGATGGCAATTAGATGAATGTTATGTTTGGAAGAGATACAAGCGTGAATTGACAGCCTATCGTAAAGTTACCTGGAAACCCAGCCATTATTACAAGGTGCATACCCTTGCACGCGCGCCCAGACGTTTCCATATAGAGAGATCGAATCTTAGTTTGGATTAAGGTAGGACTGATTATTTGATATTAGGACTTGTAATATAATTAAAAGTGAGAGTAGGCGGATTGAATAATTATTTAGAGAAAGTGGTCTAAGTTACGCGATTCGGTTTAACTATCTTTTTGTGTGTTGGTTCATTCTAGATTCACGCTAGTTAAATTTATTTAAATTGTTAGACGTGGAAGTTCTATTCTTAATATAAAGTCATATTAAGAATTTAAAATGTCTGTTTATTCAGAAAATCCCACACCTCTAGCTCACGCTGACAATCAAAGATAGGGTCACCAAAGGAGGGCCATATCACAATCTGACTATAAAAGTTTAGATTTTTTTCCATTTGTATTATTGTCTATTTTCAATTTAATATTTTATACCATTCTAATTCATCCGATTATTTATTTTATTAACTGAAATTTAATCGTCTCCTTCTATAAGTTATGTTGTCAAAGTTGGCATCTATTGTAGTTTATCTAAATATAAGGAATTTCAATTGGCTATCTCGAGATGATTTAGAAATTTACTGATGTACTTATTCGAAGCTTGCGTAAAAATTTGCATAATCTTCTGAAAAGATCAATGATGTTTTTTCTCATTGTTTAATACTCGTATTTCAAAGTAAGACGAACGATGTTACAATATATTCTTTTTTATTGTGAACAATTTTTCGCTTCAATAAAACTTTAATTCTCTTGCGTTAAAAACATCACTCAAATTAAAATTTTCAAAGAAAAAAAAAGAAGAGCATTTAAAAAGGAGTATTTGCACTACCCGCCCCCCAAGCTCCGTTTCACAATGAAGCGATTTTGAGTTTCAAGTCATTTATCATCTTTCGGTTCTTGAGAAGAAAACACACAAAGGTCGATAATCAAGTGCGCTCGGTGTGTGTTTGGGGATCATCTGAAACAGATTGAGAAGCTACTAATATCTTAAGAGAACCAGGAAATAAATCCATTACTAAATTAGGAATTCGTGAATAAAAATAGAAGGCTTTGAATTATGTATCACACAACCAAACTAACTTCCGACAAATGACCCTTTAATATATTTTTAGAACTGGAAACTATAAAAAAAAAGCGTTCTCTTATAAAATTTTTGTTAAATTTTCTTCTCGCTAAATGAAGTTTGAATAAGATTATTAGTCTAAGGTGTATTGGCTTATTAAATATTATAATATACCATATACACGAGTAATTTGTAGTACAAGCTCTAATCCTAATTTCAGTTAAGCCTTTATCTACCGCATTATGAATTACTGCATGCAATTGCAATAGCTGTCGATATACATTAGATACTGATGATAGCAGTGAGTTATCAGAGCTTAGTGAGGTTGCCCTTATTCTTTCTTACAGCTTCATGTTTTATTGAGCTGAAAATATTTTAAAGCTCTCCCTTCGTTATTACATGATGCCAGGAACCAGTTATATCCTCATTTAGTTCCTTTTTATTTAATGGGTACCTCATTCGGACAACAGTTTTCAAAATGAGCCACAAGTTTTCGATAGGATTGAGGTCAGAACTGTTAACAGCGATATTTAGTCAAAAAGCAATGACATCCAATATAAGAGTTGATTGGACACATGCGTGATGAGAAGGTGGTATTTCCTATGTTAAAATTACGTAACAGTAATTCAGTGACTGCATCTGGAGACTAAAAATTTTGTTTAAGATGTCAGGAGACAAATTTAATAAAAAAAAGCAGGAAAAGGCCGAAAAGGTGCACCACATCTGTTAATGACAGAAGAACAAAGGTACTATTTTTCAGAGATAAAATAATTTCATGGACATCCATTAGAAGTGATCTGAGTGATGCTGGTGTTTCTGTCGGTTCATAAACAATCAGGAGTAGATTAGCAGATGTAAGACTAAAAGGTAGAATTCCATGAAAAAAGTCCTATCTCAATTTACAGCACTGCTAAAAGGGACTCTACAGTGGTTAATGGAAAACATTGATTGGTCATAAGTTATATAGATGGATAAAACTAAAATATTATTATTTGGTAGTGATAGCCTAAGATATATAAGTCGTAGAATAGCAGAAATGCTACATCCTAAGTGCATCCGGGCAACTGGAAAGTACCCACATAGTTTTAACATTTATTCATGCATATCAGCAGATGATACAGGTCGCCTTCATATCATCTATGGGACACTGAATGTCATAAAATACATTGATACCCTTTTAGAACCCAAACTTCTGCCTTCCATCAGGAATATATTTACCAACAATGCTTCATTTATTTTTCAGCAAGATTCTTCTCCTTGCCATACAATAAAATAATTGAAAGGCTGGTACCGTTCTAAGATTATTGGGTTGTTGTCCTGGCCTGGAAACAGTCCTGACCTCGATCCTATCGAAAACTTGTGGCACCGTTTGAAAACTGTTGTCCGAATGAGGTACTCATGGAATAAAAAGGAACTAATTGAGGATATAATAGTTTTCTGGCATTATTTAATGACGGGGGAAGAGCTTAAAACTATTTTCAGCTCAATGAAACATCGATGTGAAGCTGTAAGAAAGAATAAAGGCAACCTCACTAAGCTCTGTTAACTCACTGCTGTCATCAGTATCTAATGTATATCGACAGTTATAGCATCACAACATTTTTTGCGTTGCAAATTTAAACTATCTGGCTACAACTTATTTACTGCACTCAGATTTAGCGCTGGATCTGCATTTTTAAGTGCAATTTTTAGGTAAATTACCTCTATCTTGTAATGGATTTAGATATTCCTAGCCATTAGTTTCAATAGATTTTTGCTCAGTATTATTAACATAAAGGGGGAAGGTTGGCTGGCCAAAAAACATGTTCAACCCCACTTTTATATAAATTATTTTATATATTAGCTGTGTCCTAAATCAGCAATGTTTATAATACTGCAGCATCCATTTTTTAATTTTAATTTCGTTTGCTCATGTGTCCTTCATTGTGTGATTTTCCTACTGTCTATGTGTTTTTCAAATGTTATTGATGGGTGTTTATCTCTCGTTTGGAGAGAATTAGATTATATATATATTCAAAAAATTTTTGTTTTAATAACTTAAGCTATGTGTGCATAATTGACCTAGAATGAATACAAATATTCCTTAAATTTAGCATATAATTTACTTTTACGGTATTTACTTAAAATGATCCATTTTTGTTAATGGAATTCTATTATATATTTTGGTTGTTAATTGAGTATTCATGATAAAGTGAAAACAAAAAAATTTAAAAAGAAAGAAAGAATACTTTATTTCACAACCACCTTGTAAAAAACTTTTTTTTAGTGTGTGATGAGGTAATTCAAATCGCCTTTTTTTTCTAATGAATTCCGATCTGAATTCCAAAATGTTTCTTTTTAATAGATTTTTTAATTTTATATATATAAAAAAAATAATAATTAAGATAGGTTTTTCCCCTTTTAAATCAAACGGAATATGAAACTTATTCTGAATTGTTCCATAACAGAGTTGGATATTGAAAAAAGTGAAAGAATTAACCATTCATACGAAGAATTCATAGTTCTACTTTAATTTTTTTCCCCACTTATTTGTGCAATTTAAAGAATTCTTCTTCTGTGCAATAGTGTTACGTCCTTTAACCTGTTGATCGTTTCATGAAATACATCGGAATTTAAAATATGTCACAAATTACAAACAAAGTAACACCTCAAAGGAGAGAATTTCTATTTAATAATCGATCCATTTTTAATTATTTACACTCAATACCATTTGGATTCACCAATTTATTACAAATTTCCTTATCCACCAAACAAAAATGGAATTCACTGCAACGGAAAAGATGGTGTCCATGAAATTTTCAGATCTTATCAATCTCGATGAATTAACGTATAGTTTTCTCTGTTGTCCGTCGCTTTCAGTTCAAATTAACCGTGCACAGCCTCTTGCTAAAAGTCATGCTGAACTGATGAGGAAGCTTCATAAAAAAAGAATGTTAGACAAGACAAATGGCAAAAAAGAATCAAACTTAATTGAAAGTACTGCGTCAGAGGTTGTGCTAAATAACCTTGTTCGTAGTAGCTGTAATAGAAAAGCTGGACTAAATAGGATGGAGATACAATACACAAAAAATGTGCCATTTTTTCGCTTCTTACTGTTTGCTAAACTTCCGAAGTAATTGACATTATGTTATTCTTTCGAATGACATCGGAATAATTGGTGAGTGAATTGTTGAATTTATTTTTACGGGGGAAAGGGAATTTGTTAACGAAACATTAAACATTTTTTTTATGGTAACAATTATAATATTACTTAAAAATAAATTGTAAATAAATTTCTTATTTGAATAAAAACAATAAAACAATTTTTTATTTTTATTATTACCCCGAACATTCCATAGATTTTCATATTTTTCGTTAACAAAAATAATTTGATACAAAACATTATTCGTTTTAAGTCGCTCTTTTTTCCGAATAATTGTTAATTTATTCCATCTATTGAGGAAATTTTCGATGTCTTATTCATAAAAAATAAAATTCGTTAAAATTAACTACTATTAAAAATTGTTTTGCTTATGAATTAAAATTTTCAAATAATTTTATAAAAACAAATGTGTGGCTTGTCTCTGAAGTGCTGCCAGATTTGTTTTCTTAAAGTGTAAACCTAAAAAAAATGCTTATTAGTACTGCTAAACTTACTAAATTATACATTGAACAATTCTAAGTGAAAGTTAAACTGTTTACTTAATGAAGTAGAAACAATTTCTTACTTTATTATTTTACAAACATTTTTTTTTCATTATTTTTCTGTTTCTGTATAATAAGGGATTTAATTTTCTTCGAGTCTAATTTTTTTAAAGGGAAAAGATTATAACTTATTCATAGATAGTTTTGTCATCAATTTTAGAAATATTTATAACCAATTGTGTTTCAAATTTCGATTTACTAATATCAGACGTAAAATGCATTACTTGAAATAAAAACGAAAAAGAATCAATTCTAGAATTTAATTTTTAAACTGTATTTGGAACGAATATTTATTCGTACAGAAAAAAATTTAAGGGAAAAATTCGTCTGATAAATAATTAACCCGGAACTTCTCGCGCAGGGTATGTCATACCCATCATCTAACTTTTTTCTACGTTCCTTTTAAACCTTTTTTGAAAAATGGATACTTTCTCGTGTAGCTGACTTTTTGGTCATATCCTTTGAAGACCATGATGAAGAGTATAACATCAACTATAATTCCTCCACTGAAATCGATCGAGATTTAGATGAAGGAGACACTGCTGAAAATAAATGTTTTATATGTAGAGACGCAAAACATTTGGGAAGAACGCGTAATTTTAAAGGAGACAACTGGAACACATCTTATCCACTTTCAGATGAATTTTTGAAAGAAAAAAAAACTATTAATGAAACAATAAAAGAAAATAAAAACCGGATTGGACCAACCTTATAGTTTTTGCTCATAACCTTGCCCCCACACTTCAAAGTAAATTATCAGGGCGTTTCCTGAGAATTACTGTTCAAAGCGAGGAGGAATATAGAAAGCTTGCCACATATTTCAGGCACGAACAAATCGCATTCAAATCTTTCATGTTAAAATCGGAAAGACCACTCAAACTTATTTTGAGAGGACTTCCCACTTCCACCGAACTCAAAGCTGTTAAAAAAGAAATTGAGTCGGAGGGTTTCAAAATTCACAAAATTTCCCGTTTAACTAAATTTCAAAGCAAAGCGCCAATGCCGCTGATTTACATTCAATTAATTAATGATCTAAATGCCGACTCAATCTACAATTACGTAGATATGTTCGGTACTCGTGTAGCTTTCGAACCGTATGATGGATCCCGTAATAGACGGCCCAACCAGTGTTGGCGTTGTCAGGGATTCTTCCACAGTTCAGAAGTCTGTCATCTCCCAATGAAGTGCCTGAAATGTGCAGGACCCCATCAAGCAAAAGATTGTACTTTGCAGTTTGAGGATCATCTCAAATGCGCAAATTGCGGTGGAGAGCACGCAGCTAATTGGAGGCAATGTCCGCGTTTTCCAAAAAGTAAAAAGGCTCCAAACCACCAAAACAAAGGTGGAAATATTAA
>BMAV01013205.1:755133-784848 GCA_019973955.1 Trichonephila inaurata madagascariensis
TGCTAACTTTGCTGTATCGTCAATATTTCTCCATTGAAACGCTGTTATGATGTAAGGGACTGTGAAGGAAACAATATCTACTCATGGACAATTGTATGGGGATGGGGCTCTGTCAAGGTACGGAAGCAAAAACGAAATAAAAATTCGGTGGAATTGAGAGGAAAAGGTGATTAGGAACATTGTTTTTGAAGAGGCACTAAACTCAAGTACAAACTAAAATGCCGAGATGAAGACTTGAAATGTATCTTTTTCCTGCTTACAATATATTGAAAAAAAATAGAACTACATGTAAAGTACAGTTTTACAATTGCAGCAATGAGTATGAACAGTTGTATAATTTGTACAATGGGGCCGTTCGTTTTCGACCGCCGTTAGTTGGACAAGGTACCCCCAGTAATACATAGAAAAAATTTGACAACTAAGAGTTAAATGTAAGTTCTCGCGTATTAATATAATAGTTTTAATTTTATCTTAATGTCTCTTATTATAAATGCACAATATGCTCATGACAAATTCTCTACCTGACGACTCGGCTCAGAAATTTGAAAAATATTAACACGCGTATTTTAATTTTGAAACCGATTCGTTTTTATCGGTGCATCCTTTTTATTTTTATTTATCAGTTATTTACTGCAGTAGCAAATTATTCGAATTTATATCGATTAATCATAATAAATTTCAGATCCTGCTCCCTGTAAGTGACGTCATCAAAGTTACAAAAGAACGTACTGCCAAAATAATTCCTAACGCTGTAGGCCTTTATACTGTTGGAGGAAAAGTAAGTGTTGCGACATCCTCTGCTCTCGATATTAAAAAGACTTCCGCAATCCTAGACAAAATCAACGAAAAGGGATTCCCTAATGAAATTATTTTTCATAACTTTTAAGAGATTGTCCAAGCCGCTTGTTTCGCATGTCTCATCTCGTTTTATTGAAGTAAATTTCAAATAATTTTAAAATTATTGTAACATTATTTTTGTAAATTTATATAATTCTGGTATAATTTACGTTATCGGAATTTAAAAAATAAAGTTACTTCTAATGTTAAATGAGTGTTTCTAAATATATTCAACGATTGGAACATTTGCTACGCATCTTCTCAATTTTTATAACAAAACGATACATATTTTTTTGCTAATCTAAAAAGCATTTTAAAAGAAAATATTATAAGAAACTGGAGACATTAAATACAGATAAGAAAAAGTTAATTGCAACACGCCAATATACCAGGTGATTATAATTAAAGTTTCAAAACGCTATAAAAAAGAACCCATGATCAGAATGACGTCAAATTTAAACAGATTATTATTAAAGAAAAGAGAAAGTGCAAAAAAAGAAAAAATCGTTCCAAATGTTATCAACAAATGTAAACTTTAGAATATGTAAATGAAAATACCTGTCATTCATGTTTCTTCACGCGTCACAGGGATATGGATCTATAAAAGATCCTCCGTCCTTTATCATACCTGTCATTCGCCTGATTTCATTTCAATTGTACTCCGAGTACGCGACTTTTCTTCATTTCATGTCTGAAAACTTCGCCATAACTGTCTCACTGAAGGACCGCGCTCTGCTTGCACAACCTTTTTACAAGAATAATGACTGTGCACCCATAGCTCTGAATGATTCAAAAATTCGAAGAGACAAGTTCTTTTCTTGTGCAATCTGGTAGAGGGAGGAAAAGAATTACTAATTCGACGACAGTTAAAAAAGTGGCGAGACAGCAGTGCACGAGGAGTCAAGTGGTGGTTTGAAACCATGCAGTGCTTAGGGAATTGCTCGAACACTGGACAGGCCTGTGAGCACGGTGCATAAAACTCTGAGACATCCTGCATTGTTATCCATACAAAATTAGCCATGTGCAGGATTTGCTTCCATCTGACCTGCCAGTAAGAGAGACTTTTGCTTTAGAACTTCTTGCTCTCGTGGAAGTGAGCAATGAATGACCATAGAAAATTTTGAGGTCAGACGAAGCCCAATTCCACCTGACAGGATAAGTCAATACCCAGAATTGCCAAATATGGGCAACAGAGAATCCACTCGCAACTCTACTAGATCACTTCATCCTGCAAAAGTCACTGTGTGGTGCGGGGCTGAGTTTATCATAGGACCATACTATTTCTTAGAAACATGTGCTTTTGGCCCTGTTACCCTTACCGTTACTGGTCGGCGCTGTGGGCGTCTTTTGCGCAACCACGTCATTCTAGATCTTCAACAGCGTGGTTGGGATCATTTTTATGTGTGCTCCTCCGCACATTACAAATCCAGTGAAGTGGCGTATTGGAAATGCTGGAGTTATCAGCCACCATTTCCCTACAGCCTGGACACTGAATCTTAATTCGTGTGACTTCTGGCTGCGAGTAAGTGAATATTAAAGTCGCACTGTTCAGCTACACGAGGGCTTTTGGCGACCGTCATTTTGAACCATGGTCAAGTGACGAGGACGACACCTGAGCTGGCACCCACCCCCCCTCTCTCCTAGCTAGCACACCAACGGCAGGACATTTGAGCTCTCAACAGATTTAAGGTGCATCGCTCCCCTACACGGTGGATCTTTAGTGGTACTGGACTCGAACTCGTAACAAAGCCAGCCACAATCCGATACCTAGACCACGCGGGGCTATCTGAAAGATGTGTTCAGTGCTCCAATTTCACACTTAGCTGAATTGAAGTCAGACATTGCGCAACAAATTATGAACGTGACCCCGGAGACACTTGGGTCAGTTGTGCAACATGCTGTTTCTTGATTTAAACTTGTTGCAGACAACGGTATGCAGCATATTGAACATGTTTTGAGCCAGTCTCGTGACATTTAAAAACTGATTGAATGGACTTTTTTTGTATGCGGTTTTTGGCCTCGGGACAGCTAAAAACCGATTTTTCTCATCCGATGTGATATGACCTTGCCGTGGAGGGTGGGTTTACGTAACTAACACAGTATCACACCTGGACAGTCGTGCATACGGAACAGCACATTTGGTTTAACGTGTAATTTACACCTTAGCTGTTGTTTTACGATTCACTGGCATTTCTGATCGAACCCTTTTAAATTATGATGCTTACAGCGCCATCTGTTGCTAAATTTGGAATTGCTTTCTTTTCTTATGCCATTCGCTTTTTCATTCTGATCAGTCGTTCTTTTTTACAGCGTTTTGTAACTTTAATTATAATCGCCATTTTTTCTTGGATGAGTGAGTGTCCATTATAAAGCAACACGAGGGCTTTTGATGAGGAACTTCGTTATCAGTCAAATGAAGAAGACGGAACCTGCGCTGGCACCCCCTCTCCGAACTTCCACGCCACGACAGATTTAACGTATATCAGTCCATCTACATGGCGGGTCCATAGTGGCCCAAAGCTCGAGCTCATGACATACATTTTCGTGACCTTAACCATCCGGCTACCTTGGTCACACCAATAGATCTGGATTCCCAGACGATGTTCTTCACGCGATCCCCTCCAATAGTTTTGGAAATACACTGGTTAAAAATTGCGATCGGAGCCTTAAGGAACCGTACAGTTTTAATGATCGAATCAATCGTGAGGTTTAGAAAACATTGCAAATAAAGTATATGTTCGGTTTTATTCGAAATAATCTCTAGAACCAACAATCCGATTGAAACAAAACCTAGAAGGTAGATTATTTACCATTCAGGACCGAGCGATTTTTCCCGCGTTAAACCATTTAAAAATTCATATGACATCATTACATTAATACGCCAAAATTTATAGTTTATAATCATTCCAAATTCAGATCACACCGCTGTGATCAAGGGCTTCAGAGCAGAGAATCTCACCTATGATACGTGTTCTCTGAAGTGATCAGGGTCCTGAACGGGTTAAACAACACCTCTACTTAATTCTGCTACAAAAAATATATTACGGATAAGGAAAAATTATTTAAAAATCCATTGATTCCTTAGTAAAAACTCGTGATTATTAAATTTACGACGTCGGGGAATTTTTTTAGTGTAATATAAATAAATATGATAGACTAAATTGTGGAAAGGTATAAAAACGTTAGAGTGTTAATACATTACACTTTAAGAAATTCTTCTTGACACAATTCTACTTTAACTTAAATTTCTTCTTATCACTACTAAAAGCCTTTTTTTTGTGTGTGTGTTTTTGTTTACATTTTAACTATCTACAGGTTATTAGTAATTGCGAGTTTTCCACTCTCCCAATAATTTTTATAGTAATTTCATTATTGCATATGATTTTATATCTAGTGATATCAAATTTTTTTTTCTAAAAATTAATTTTTTGTTAGGAAGTTAAAAATTTCATCGTATCCTTCTTATCATTTGCTTTATCAATTTCACTTTCTCAGTTATCAACGGCTTAAAAAAAAATTTCTTTTGAATTAAAAAATCTTTTTCCTTGATAAAATATTTTTCCCCCGAACAATGACATGTATTTTAACGTTTTAATATATTGACTATAATTATCCGCAAAAAATGCGTGCAATTCTATATTTTTACTTCAAATATAAAATTGCACTCATTACAGCAGATTTGGTCACAGACCCGTTGTTTTTGGAATAAATATGACTATTTGTTTTCCAGCACGTCTTTGGATCCTTACTTCAAAGAAATACTACCTACCGCTTGATGCATCATGTCTGGCTCAAGTCGGCCGATCCAGTAAGTCGGTTTTTGTTTTCTATCTAGAAGGTTCCTTTTCATTTCGGATTCAAAAGTATCCACGACGAAACTAACATTTCCACGTGGCCCAAGCTATGATTTCTTTTTCTTTTATTTTGTTTTGAACCGTTTGGCATTCCTTCTCTGATTCTTTTTCACTATTTCACTATTACTGGTTGTAAAAGTCACGTGATTTCAGATATTCCAATCAAGAATTAGGCATCACGTTTAATCGCTAAAAACCACGCCATGTCTTTGTATTTGCTTGGCTTTCATAATTTAATGCATTATTATAGTAAAATCCTACTTTAATCGATTATTATTGTAAATAATGTAGCTACCCAGGGAAGTAAGATAAGTCGGACCTCTATATAACGAAGTCGCTAAATCCCGGAAAAAGTTCGTTATATGGAAAATTCGTTATATAGGGGTTCATCTTTTAATATACTTTAACATATAACATAATATACATAATATAACATAATATACATAAAACAAATTTTAAATTCATAAACACTATATATTAAAAAAAAAGTCATTATTCACATATTCTTTTAAAGTCATATATGTTTATTTTATATTATTACCCATCAAAAAAGAAAGAAAGAAAGAAAAACTGCAAAGAAAACAAGAAAAAAGAATGTTGAAGATTTCACTATTAAGAAAATAATTTTATACTAAAATTAATGAATTTTAAGGACATTTTATAGTTTAAAGCATACAAGTAACATTAAACATACATTATTTTATAATTAAAACACAGGGACACGGGACAACTCCACTGAGGGTGAAAGAGGATATCGAAGATGCTTCTAGTGAACTGGGCAATAGGGGTTAAAGGTTGCACTTCTTGGATGAAACGTCCAGAACTCTATGGCTCTCGGCGAGTTAGGATCTAATAAAACCAGTTCGAGATTTATGACCACCATAAAATGTGTTAAAGATAGAATAACTAGAAATTTTTTCAGAAACACTTCAAAAAGGAGAACAAAAATTGATTCACAAAAGAAAAAGTTCGTTATATAGAAAATGTACTTGGCTATAGAGAGGTTAGTTTATGAAGAAAATCGTGAAAAGTTCTTGGTTCTAGGAAAAAATTTGCTATATAGAGGTTCAACTTATTTACAAAAGTTGCTCAAAATTACTGTATATGAACGTCTCGTTGACGAGGATGCAGTGAATTTTACTGAAAACTTCATCATTCGATTAGCTATAGCAACTGCACATACATCTGAATATCAAAATTCCCATTCTGATACTAAATACCAACTGTCCCACTTTTGTTGTCAGTGACGTAAAATAGTTGGGAAAGGCAAATTTGAGTAATGATATTGCACAGATTACTGGAAAGAAACACTTGTCAATGATGCTATAAATAGACAATTTACGTTTCGTTTCTTATATGACTTCTTATCCAAAGGCGCGACAGCCCCGGGTGGCCTTCTCAAGAATTTTCCTGGATGCATCTCTTTTTTAACGAAATTCCTAACCAGAGGTTGGTTGACCTTTAATTCTTGTTCCAGGGAGCTTGGCGAGAAATATTTTGTGTTTGTTCATTCTAACAACGGGGCCAGCCCATTTAATTCTTTGGATTTTATATATTTGACACTATCTGAAGGCTCGACATTCTGAGCCATCAACTCTCCTCCAAAAAAGGAACCGACACCACGAGAATTTTCATCCTTTTGTGTCGCTGGTGAGTCAAAGTCTTAAGACATGGTTTTCCTTTTGATTAAATTTAATCTTCAATACCCCTCCTCAAACCATAAAAGTATTTATTGGAGCACCAATTCTCTGTATTTCAGATGAGATTTTGTTATTTATGTTAACCTCAGAGCCCCCCAGATATATAAAATTATTTCTTATCTGACTTTCGACTTTTAAAATTTTATCTGGATTCTAAAACGTATTGTGTATATTGAATCCAGACAAAATCCAAGTTGATTGCTATTTTTAAAATAAAACCCAAATACAGCACTTAAAACCAGGGGCACTGAACCGTAATTTTTTTCGCTCCGGTTCAACTAAAAAAAAAAATGTATCGGTTCATTTGCGTTTTTCGTTCCGCCAAAAATAATAGTTTTCGGTTCAGTTCCGGATGAATAATTTTATTTTATGTTTATTCTTATTTGTATTAAAAATATAATTCTCTATCATAAACAAAAATGAATTGATGTGGTTTACGTTAAATTAGAAAATATTGATAAGTTGGTTACAGTAACAAAATGTCAAACCGAAGTAAGCCAATGTTTTTTTTCGGTTCAGTTCCGGTTTTCGTTTCGATCAAAATAACGGGTCTTCTCCGGTTTGAAGCCCTGCTTAAAACCAACTTTCTATCTCGCAGGATACCACGGAGGAAGAGCCTACCGTCAGTGAGGTCTCTGAACCGGGCACCTCTGACGAGGCAGCGCCCGTGGTCAGTCAGGTCTCGGCTCCTTCCACGCCCCCTGTCCGGCCGGACGAGCTGCCTGTTCGGCGCCTGTCTCGCAGGAAGTCGGATCTCTTCCCCCGCATCTCCGCTAAAGCCGCTGCTCGACGCCACTGTACGGCAGCACCTTCCTCAGGGGTGGTCGTCGACGAGGTCACCCTCAGCAAGTGTCCCTGGGACTGCGCAAGGAGTAGAAGTGAGTCGATATCCTTTGCTTATGTACTCCCCACAGATATTCGAGGCAAATCATTAGACCCTTTATTTCGCTTCAAGAAGTTAGGGAGACAAGGTTAATTTAAACGATCCTGATAATTCACCCATTTCCAGAATCTGTCAGTTGCCAATAGACCGTTGATAAGGCAAGATGTGTACGTAAGTATGGTACAAGTTCCGTTTTTGTTAAAAGGACAGCAAAATTTAAACTGTGCTACTCCATTAAATTTCCTGAAAGGCTTGGTGATTCCTAAAAGGAGACGGTACATAGGATTCAACTGGCCTTCCAGGACGAAACCATGGACACACATAGAAATCGCTTCAAAGATAGCCGCACATGAACGGAGAATAAAACACTCCTTGGAAAACACCTCGACATTTAGAAATGAGATCGTCTTTGACCAAATGAGGCGTTGCAGAATCGTCGAATGATACTTCGCACTATAAAACAACACGAGGGCTATTGACGACGGACATCATCATTTCAAACCTCGGTCGAGGTAGACACCATCCCCTCTCCTATCAACCATACCTCGCCAACGGGAGGACATTTAGCCTCTACAGATTTAGCGTGCATCGGTCCCCTTTACACGGTGGGTTTTCAGTGGCACCAAGACTCGAACCCGGGACAGTCCAGGACCCGAGTTCGCCACCATAACCCCTAGGCTACCTTAGTGGAAAAGAAAAGTACCGTGCAATATTACAGATAGGCAAAGGTTAGTCACCATCGAATTTGTTTATACAGCTACTAAACAACAATAAAAGAAAATAATACAGTTAAACGCTACATCCACTACTGTTAAAGACATTGTATTCTCCCAAAGTCTTAAATATCTAGCTCTGAGGGCTCCACTTTAGAGAGATTCTGACTCGAACCCGCATTTACGATAGGAGTAATTGGCATGACACAAAACAGTAGGAAGTAATCACGCACGCAAATAATTAATGGAGAATTTTTTGATGAAAGCCCAATGGACTAAATTCGTGACAGTCACATGATAAAGACAAACACGTGTTCTACATTGAATTCAAAACTGACATTTAACTAACTTGTAGTTTTTCTTCTATTCGTCAAACTTTGATAAAATTTCAAATTTCATAATTAGTTTCAACGGTTATAAAACGGAACTTTAGCAAAAAAATTTTGAATTTTTAGAAAAAATCTTGTTTTACTTTTAAATAAAATGACAAATATTACTTTTTTTTTTTTTTTTTTAAGTTTCTACAAGAAACGTAATTTGGCAACAGCGTAGTGTATGATCTGACTATAGTTGAAAATAGATGATTGCATTTATCGTATCAATGACGTCATATGAGTTTTTGAACTGATTGGTTAGAAACATGTGGTTGCCACTATCATGTGACTAATGAAGTCACATGAATTTAGTCCATTCAAGCTACATGTAAAAAAGATGAATTAATTAAATAATCAAAATTCACTTATCTGTAAGCCTCAAAAGATTAGCAGAGATTCTCCTTCTGAGTCTCCTATGAAACGGAGGAAGATGCATTCTTGAATAGACAAATCGAGTCCGCCGCTCGCTTTGTCAAAACAGCTTCTGACGATGACAATTGCTCTCACAGTAAATATCTCAATCCAGGCAAGGAATTACCAACGAGTTGATTGAATGCATAAACGCTCCAACTGGTATTGAAAATAGCTCTCTTATACACACACTCCTTTTTATACATCAGAGTAATCTGCATACCCAATTCTCAGTTGAAGATGGCACGCCGGCAAGAGATCGTGATCATATTTACTAGGCTTCCCCCGCCTCATTTTTTTTTTTTTTTTTTGTCGCCAAGAGTGCAATAAAATAGGATCCAACTGATTTTTTCCCTGTCACTAAATAACATGAAAGTTAAGTTTAGTTTAAATGAGTTAATGTCGTACTACACACACTACAACAATATTAAAAGCTGTTAGTTACAAATTTTAACTACTGTCTACCGAGTTGGTACTTCACATTTTAATAACATATTAAATTTGAAATCAGACTCATAATACATACTAAACAAGCAGAAACGCCTATTATTTATTCCATGCCATAAATTTGGGTAGCATCCGATATTGAATCCATAACCTGTCTACTTCAATACAGCAATGCCTACAATTCTAGACTGCTGTAGACTATCCCCAATATTTTAAAACAATGTTCTTAGCTAATAATGCATTCAATTAGGAAACTTTTTGTTTCAGCGCCTGCAACCTTCACGGACTGCTTCACAAGAATGGAAGATAACGTCCATACTGTTGCCAATAGCAGGTACAAATTATTGGAACTCATTTGATATCGGGGGTAATAGCGTCAAGAAGCGCTTCTTGTTGCTGAATTGGAATCCAATATGGCAGCCTAGTGGTAATTTAATGATACACAATGATTTTAAAGGATTGTTTTGAAATACATTGAAATGTATTTCAAATAAAGGATATAAGAAGAAATTGAGAATAACCTATATCAATCAATAAAGAATATCAATAATATGTAATAAAAAGTAACATGTAGTAATAATAGTATTATAAGCAGCTTATAATAATCTTATATTATTTTATCGTAATTATATATAATATTCTTATAGTACGATTTAATAACAGTTATTAGAAATAATAATCATATAACATAATTTAATAGTAATTATAAAAACAAATAATCGTCGAATTGTAAAAAAATAAAAAATAATGCATAAGATTACTCGTATTACATAATTATAAATGAGTAACATAAGAATAGCTATAAATAAACAACAAAAATAGTTATAAATAAATAACAATTTTAACACGGTGGGATGCATGGATAGATCATTAGATGAAATTTATTCACTTCAGGGCTAAATACAGTTTATTTACTGTACACAGCTACATTTATGCAGTTCTAGAATAAATATATAACATTACAAGAACACGTGGGGAAGGACCCACGTGGTGGGAAGTAGAAGTCCCGCGCGATGCGTACACCAGAAAATCTCCACCGTCTTAATCAATCTACTACCGGTTTTCCCACCAGGGGGAAAACCTCCAAGTACTCTGTCTGGTGGCGCCATCTAGTAATCATTACAATAAATAAATGATAAATAAAACCATTTGTTACATCCTCCCCCTCTGGTTCCGACGGCGTCCCGACGAGGAACCAGGAGTCTGTTGGACCTTTGGTGGACGGCCACGCTTACGAAGATGAATAATTGGTACAGAGATAGGAGGACTATTTCCCGTGTTAATGTGGTGCTCCAAGATATTTGTTGCTTCTCCCCCTGGTTCGAAGATATTTTGGAAGGATTCCAACAGGAGGTTAAGTTTCTCCTTCTCCTCTTAATTGGCAGGTATTGCTGGACATCTTTTCAGCTATGGACGGGGTGTCCAATTCTTCACCAAATGGATACTTGTGGGTAGGATTGTCTCAGAAATACCAACAAGTATTCTTCACATCTTGAACCAAACCAGCAGAACTAAAGAAAACTGTTCCTAGAAGAGTTCTATTTCCCTTTGCATTTGGGAGAATTATGAATTTGGTCAAGACTGGTCTCCCGTCAATCTCTACCATCACTTGGGTTGTGAAGGCCTCACCTGTGGTCTGTTGACCATCTGCCAAGCTCATAGCTAATGTGGTTTCCTGGAAGAGGAGTCCCTTATCCCTAAATACCTGGTACATCCTTTCCCCAGCAATTGAATGTGAAGATTCTGTGTCTACACAAACACGTCCCTTTATTCCACAGAAAGTTATGTCTACTAGGGTCAATCGAGGGCTTCTGGTCTGAGTTGTGTAAGCATTGATGTTATTTGTTGCTACGTCTGTTCTTTGTGAGGAGCTGGGGTTGCAGGTAGGGTACCTAGACTTTATCACCCCTTGTCTCCCACAGCCATAGCATCTGAGAGGGGATCTCTCATTAGGTACTGGATGGGAATATTCTCTTTTGAGAAGGCGGTCAGGTTTCCTGGATGATACCTGTCTTCCATCATTTACGGTTTCACTTGCCTTCACATGTTTCCTAGGACCACTGGGTAAGGAACGCCGGATATTGTCGAAAGCTTCCAGCTTATCTGCTAACATTTCTGGGGAGATAAGTTCCTCCCAGATATCCAGGTAATATTCCTTACACTCTGGAGAGCATCTCTTTTTCATTTGATCGGCAATCATCAAATTCTTCAAGCCGTCAAATGAATCAATTTTAAGCTCATTGAGCCAACCTTCAAAATATGTTCGGATTTCAAAATAATAATCCTTCCACGTCCCATTTGGGCTTTTTCTGTGACGTGAAAACAGCTCCCGGAATTTTTCTGCGGTTAACTTGAACCGTTGCAGAAGCATTCCTCGAATGTGGGAGTAATCCCTGCATTTCTCCTCAGGCTCACGGGCAATGAGGGAGGTTACATCACAAGGTAGGGCACCAATGAGATAGGGTACCCACAGATCTTCACAAAGATCTAAAAGCTTCATTTGACGTTCGAATAAGGTGAGGAACAAGTCCATGTTGTCAACTTCAGGATTGAATGTTGGTAACAGCTTTTTTAATTCGATTTTTGCTTGGGGCAGGGTTTGTGGTCCTACAACTCTTTGAGTCTCATTTTGCAGTCGTATTTTCTGCAGTTCAAATTCACGCAGTGTTTTCTCTTTTTGTTTGTTTTCTTCGTCTCTATCCTATTTAATATGATTCCCTCAAAGATACATTTCACAAATTCAGGGTCTTCCTTATAAGCATCATTTGATAAAATTTTAGCCATTATTTTTAGCTCTTCCCCATCAGACTCAAATTCACCTAACTCAATAGCAAGCTTAATGAGATCAGCTTTTTTCCCCTTTCCCAGAAATGACATGATTGAAAAAGTTTAAATGCTGCAAATAAATAACTAAGGTCAGGGCCTGATTGTCCACCAAAGCTCTTACAGATATGGGAATACACTTTAAAATTTAGCTAGCCTTTAAATCTTATAAATTATTAAACACTTCAAAAAACAATTAAAATGGGTAAATAAATTAATAACATATTCAAAATACCAACAAGGAGCATTTAATTCAAATAATAAAATAATATAAAGAAAATTTAGGAATCATCAGTTGTAATGATACAAAATTCAATGCAATGAAAATACTAAGCAAAACTAAAATAATCAGTCATGTAATGAATGCTACCTAAATTCAATATGAAATCAGTAAAATATCAAGCAAAATAATAATTATCAATATGAAGAAAAATTAGGAATCATGGGCTGTAATGATACAAAAATTCAATGCAATGAAAATACTATAAACAAAACTAAAATAATCAGGCATGTAATGCTACCTAAATTCAATATGAAACCAGTAAAATATCAAGCAAAATAATAGTTATCAATGGGCAATTCAAAATATTTAACAGGAAACGTTATCTCAAGAAATAAATTAATATAAAGCAAAATTAAGAATTATCTCTCTCTCATTGCATAAGAATACCAAAAAATCAATGAAATAAAATAATAAAATAAGATCATGCACACACACACACAATACTGTAGCAGGTTTCTACCACTTGTATATGAAAAAATGCACAAAACACTATTGCAGGATTGCTACCGCGAATTTTGAAGAATGATCACTATCACTAACACACTATAGCAGGATTGCTACCGCGAATTTTGAAGAATGATCACTATCACTAACGCACTGTAGCAGGATTGCTACCGCGAATTTTGAAGAATGATCACTATCACTAACACACTGTAGCAGGATTGCTACCGCGAATTTTGAAAACTTTCAACAGGAAATAGATTTTCTTCTTTTTCCTCTACAGACAATTGAAGTCAGGATGATTCCAGCGATTTTCGGCAGGACCGTAGACGGGGGATTTCAAAATGAAAAAGTATTCGGGTTCATCTCTTGCTTTAGAAGAATTGCAGCGCAATACCAATAATTTCTTCCGGGACGGTATGGTTTACAGAGCCGGTTTAATTTTCATCTTCCGGCGGTGTTTCGGTCACAGCGGCGGTTTTCTGCTTCTACGGGGTCGTAAGGCTTAAGGGCCACGGGTCTGGGCACCAGTTTTAACACGGTGGGATGCATGGATAAATCATTAGGTGAAATTTATTCACCTCAGGGCTAAATAAAGTTTATTTACTGTAAAGACAGCTACATTTATGCAGTTCTAGAATAAATATATAACATTACAAGAACACGTGGGGAAGGACCCACGTGGTGGGAAGTAGAAGTCCCGCGCGATGCGTACACCAGAAAATCTCCACCGTCTTAATCAATCTACTACCGGTTTTCCCACCAGGGGGAAAACCTTCAAATACTCTGTCTGGTGGCGCCATCTAGTAATCATTACAATAGATAAATGATAAATAAAACCATTTGTTACACAATAATAATTATAAATAAATAACAATATTAATTAGAAATAAGTAACAAAATATGTAATAATATTTATAAATAAATGATAAAAGAATTAATTATAAATAACGAATATTATATGTTTATTACACATAGTAATAATTCCGTTTTTGTGTTACATTATGAATAAAATAATTACATAATGTATGTTAAAATTAAGAAATCTAATTACAAAATAGTGAAAGCTTGCAGAATGAAACTTGCACTGCAAGTTCCTTCAACGAATTTCATCGAATAAAGAACAAAAAAAAAAAAAAGCATTTTTAAAACGTAAAATAAACGATTTACAGCGATAATTAAAATCACCACACTTATTCTTCTAAGAAAAAAATATTGTAGTACTCACTCATTTTAGAAATATCCATATTCGAGAATAGCAGAGAATTAAACAGAAGACGCAAACAATCATCTTGGCGAACATAAACAACAACTTGGCGCTATTACCCTCGATATCAAACTAGCACCAAATTATTGATGATATTATTGATATTTAACACTGTAGTGCCAAAACATTATGAACACCTACTCAACAACGCGTTACTTCACTTTTCGCCTGCAAAACAGCTGCAGCTCACCTTGGCATGGATGGCATAAGCTCATGGTAGATACAGATTGTACCAAATACCCAAGCAGGGGTCTCGCAAAAGTCGAGATATTCCCGCATTTGGAATTGTTTGATCTCTTAGTTGCCTTTCTACGAAAGCCCAAATTTGCTCTATCAGATTAAGATTTGAGGACATGGGTGGTTGGAATTCGTCATTATGCTTCTCGAACCACTCCATCATAATTCGAGGCTTGGGACATGGGAAAATTATCTTTCCAGTAGGGAAGACAGACGCCATATAAGGCTGTAGTTAATTCTAAACTATGTTTAGATTATTCTGAGCTTTCATTTTATTTTGTATCCAAACTAAGAGCTCATGCAAACATCCCCCTAAGCACAGTACCTCTCAACCCAGCCAGTGTATGATGGAGAAGAGCAACTGCCCTCTTGGAAGATGAAACATTCTGAACCGACCATTAGCGAGATGAATGAGAATCTGACCAGTCTCTTTGACTTATACCCATGGTGTTATCTCGATGTTTTCGGGCACATTGTATGCGTAGTTGACAATGACACATAGAGGCACAAGAGTGGGACGTCTGCTGTGTAACTCCATATGCAATAGTATTCGCTTAACCGTGTGTTTCGAAACACTTGCACTTGTACTTGCATTCAATTGGGTTGTCAGCTGAACGATTGTTTAGTACCGATTGCGAAATAGTCTCCGACGTCTTTTTTCTTGGGTGACACGTGAACATCCAACAGCTTGGTGACTACTACTGGTTTTTGCAGTCATTTATCCACGTTGTATTGATACTAACAAGGGTAAATCAAACAAACTACGAGTCGTGTAGTTTCGGAGATACTCATTGCAGGACTTTGGAACTTTGTCCTCCGTCAGATTCACTTAGAATCTAAGCGAATCTGATGGAGGGCAGATTGTAATGATCTAAGCCTTAGACTATCAGCCTTTTACATCATTCGCCAAATTCAGTGCAAGAATGATTCCGTACCCCTTCTCCGGCAGCAGTTAAATTTTTACTTAATAAAATGCCACATCATTCTGACGAAATTGTTCATAATGTTTTGGCTCAACTGAGTATTTTGCAATACCTAATTTACCTTTTAAAAAATCCAGTTATATGTATTCTAAAGAAAATTTTATAAAACAATTTTTGGAACTTGGTATCCAAAAAGCATAGTTTTTTGTTTTTTTTTACTTGCAGTATGAATAGCACTCTACATATTTTTCTTGAAATGTTTTAATAGCAATGAATTTATTCATTATTATATATACTGACTCACAAACTTTTTTTTCTGCTTTTTACAGCCTTCTTCCTAAGAGTACTCTAATATTGTTGGCAGCCACGCTATTGTAAGTTTAATATTTTCGTTTTGGTTTTCTGTTTTTTTATTCCTGATAAATAGAAGTAATGAAACAACCGTATTCACGGTTACAAGAAACAAAAGGCATGAATAGAGCATCATTTACAATCATGGCATTTCCTTAAAAATCTTTTTTTTTTTTTAGTTCATTGAATTAAAATAAAATCTAATATAAAAGAAAATTGAATTGAGTATTAAAAAAAATAATTTTAGAGAACATTCACTTAGCAGCAATGGCTAAACGGAAAATATTAGCCCCCTTCCTCTGCAAAATCAGGTTTTCGGCCTCAAGCCGCACATGGTGTCTGTCAGGTTTTTGGGCCCTCTAGAGCCCTGGGCTCCCGTGATGCGGGCGTTGCGAAGGTGTACGTTACGCCACTGCATAGCGCATTACTTAAAAAAAAAAAACTGTTTTAAAACATGAATTGAACATTATTTACATTCATGGCATCGTGCTTCCCGTCGTTTTATTATTATTATTTTATTTTATTGGATAAATATAAAAGAAATAAATAATTTTAAAGAACATTCACTTAGCTCGTTATTTAAAAAAAAAATTTTTTTTTTTAACAGAATTCTGAAAAATATATTGTGTCTGACCGTGAATTCAGTGACTCATACGTATGTGGGGGTCTTGAAATGCCAAAATATGGGTGAGAAAGACAAATTAAGTGAGTGAATATTAACGTCGCACTGTTCTGCTACACGAGGGCTTTTTGGCGACGGACCACGTCATTTTGAACCATGGTCAAGTGACGTGGACGACACCTGAGCTGGCACCCCTCTCTCCTATCTACCACACCAACGGGAGGACGTTTCAGCTCTCGACAGATTTAACCTGCATCGCTGCCCTACACGGCGGGTCTTTAGTGGTACTGGGCTCGAACTCATGACATGCCTGCCATGATCCAATACCTTAACCACTGGCAAATTCAGAAGATAAGTTTATTAAATGCAAACAGAAGAAAACTGCAAAATTAAATTTTAAAAAAAATAATTCATTAATATGTGAAATGTATTTAATTATTCCAATTGAATAAAATCATAATTTTCTCCTTTTTGATTATGTGTATTTTGTGTTAGTGATTGCTCTCAGTACCACTAATTGGTAGCTAAAATTAATTTTAATAAAACAATTCCAGTAGCTCTCTATGTAATATCCTAGACATGTATAGGCAGACAATTTTAAAATTAATAATTCCTCTCTAAAAATGCTTTTCTTGTTGTTCTAGACTAGTTTTATTGTTCTTGCTGGCGACCATACTGGTTTACAGAGTATCTTTCCTCTATAGCAAAAACGCAACGGATGATAATTGGTCCTCAAAACCTGGTCACAGGTAATTCTATATACTCTAATTTTAAAAAAGTTAAAATATATGTGTAAACAATAATATGATACTTGTATGTGCTATTACGATTCATGGCACTTGAACTTACTAATCTGTAATATTTGTCTTGTTCAAAAGATAAAATATCAAAATTTAAATATATATTAATACTGATTTTTTAAAGCATATATTTTCTGACAAAAATTATTCATCTTATAAAATTACAGATTTCAAAATTTTTCATTCATTTTCTTGAAGACAATGCAAGAATTTTGAATTGGAAATCGAAAAATTAATTCAGTTGAAAATGTTTAAGCACATATTCTAAAATCTCTAGACAAAAGTAAATTTTTAATGAAAAGTAATAAGAAAATGTTAGCGAACCTAAAATATTTAGTGAAAAACAATAAAATGAATAGATAAAAATTATTCAAAAATTCCTTATCCATTCACTTTTTTCCCTTCCATATTTTCAAAATTAATTTCAAGTAGAATTGTTCATAAATTTTTAGTTTATTTAAAATGTTTAAGAATTCTTTTTTCGTGTTTAGAGAAAGAATTACGGTATTCTATAGAATTTTTGAAACTTAACTCTCTACAACAGGGGTCGGAAACCTCTTAGCTGAGGCGTGCTACACTAATCCACCAATATGGGTGTGATTCAGCGTGCTACACAGTAGGATATTTCTTAAACAACCTGTGATAATGCATAGAGAATCAATTATATGAATTAACAGTTTTATCATATATTAATTTTGCATCATTTAAATATATTTCTTAACATAAACATGAACAGCATAAAATATAACTATTTCTTCAACAAAAATAAACAAAATTGTACATATATTATGCATTTTTAAACATATTTATTAAATTGCATTTAGTTGTTAAACAATTTCTTTGTGGACTCGAAATATTTTTCATATTAGGACAGATTTTTTACTTAGATATGTAGAACCAAAACCGGAAAGCAGAATCTATGCAATTTTCTCTCTTCAAGCAATTAAATCTCCTCAGCAATAACATTAAAAAAAATAGCTGTGGGTTCATCTTTTGCTTTATACGAGTATTTCATATTTTTTCGTAATTCCGTAAACGTCCATAATTCTGAAGATGTTTGTCAAATAAGGTCCATAACAAATTTATCAACTTCCATCCACTCAAAATTGACAAATTTGTAGAGTCGTGGGGATTATGCCGTATGCCACATATGGCACGCGTGCCATAGGTTACCAACTCCTGCTCTACAGTATTGTTTATTGCCTACAATCATATTCAAGACGGCTTCCATTTTGACGCTTCTTAGAATTTCTTATTATAATGATTATTCTGAAATGAATCCATTTCAAATGTCTAAAATCATATTCACATTTCCTGTTTGCATGATGCATTCGAACTAATAATAATAAAAGAAAAAGAATGTTTCCATATACTGTGCACAATTTTTTTTTCTTGTCATTTTAAATATTTATTTATTTACCAAAGGTTCTTTTTTAAAAAAAAAAATCTCAGCTAAATGATTAATTTAATTTTAAAAATGCTTTGAAATTTCTGTGAAAAAGATCAGAAGATGGAATTTTTCTTTTTGCCTGCTCATTCAAATTAATTAGATATTAAGAACACTAAAATGTGGAGTTAAATTCCCCGTAGAATTAACATTTTGTTCGAAAGTAAGGATATGCATAAATATGAAATATTATTTCAAAACATTTTTATGAAATCGAAAAGAGAATTAAATATAAAAATATTCTAAAAAATTGTTTCCTTTATTTATTTTAAGATTATCGCGTTATCTAGAATTACTGAAGCAACAGCAAGAAGCAGTAGAAGAGGAAATCTTGAGGATAACGACAACGTTGAAAAATAGACTGAACGACTTAGGACAGGTAATTTTTCTTCTAACTTCAAATTAATAAAACAAAAAACTATCTAATAAATCATTATAAGTTTGACATACGAATAATAAAAGTTCTTCCCCAACCGGGGACGTCTTAAGACTCTTTGAGCCCCAGAGAAATCTTAAGATTTTTTTAAGACCCCTGTGCAAAAGTAGGCTTACCTGAGATCTTTAAAAGTAGACAATATATATATATATATAGTATCAGGGGCGGCTCTAGGGCCGACCCATGTCCGGGGCGGCTAATTTTTGGGGCGGCATTTAGACCGAATTTGAAAAATACTTTTCATTTTTGTTATGGAAAAAATTAATATCAAAATATTTTTAAATTATTATTTATACTTTGGAAACCTAGCTATTTTAGAATATTAATATATTTATAAATTAAGTGTGTAAATAAATAAAATCAAATAACTGTGATTTACTATTTTAAACTTAAGGATTACTCACTTAAAAGGAGACTGGGTTATTTTAATGTCAATGAAATTATTTTGCAGATTTCGCAATTTAAATTATTCAATTTAATGCAAAAATATATAACATTTTTCAATCCATATACTCTTAACTATAACTATAGATACATATATATCCATAGTTATAGTTAAGAGTATATGCCTCATGGAACCCCAGGGTTCCCCGGAACACAGTTTGGGAACCATTGCCTTAAGGTATAATTTGGGAGATATTTATGATGCTTTATTTAGTGTTTATGATGATGCTGAAATAAGCAACTCTATAAGAGATGAGGCGTCTGGATTCTTAAATTCTGTTAAACAATTCCAGTTTTTATGTTCTATAATTATTTGGTATAAAATCTTAAACAGCATAAATCAGATAAGCAAGCTATTGCAGACGAACAATTATGATCTCTCTTTCTCTACCATCTGTTAAGAAAATCTCAAGTTATTATCAAGATTTTTTTAAGTATTTTCGATCGGATGTGGCTTTTGATGAAATGCTCTGTGATGCAAAAGAACTGGCTGCCGAGATTGATATCCCTGCTAACTTTCAGGCGACGCAGCAGCGTCATAGGGTTCGACGGGAAAATGTTAATTTTGATTATGAAGCATGAGATGATCCAGGGGAAGATCCTAAATTAAAATTCTAGATAGAGTTTTATTTTTTTACAATGAACCAAAATGAACCTTAGCTACGTTGACTATCGAACATGAAATAGCCGAACAAATTGATTAAAAGGAATTGACCAGAAAGCATTCAGAATTAAGAGTCAGAAAAAAAAACCTCTTGTAACTTTTTTTATTTGTTTTATTTTTGTGTTTGAGTTTTTAATAAATATTTATATAGTATATACTATTATGCTGCCTTTTTCTTCGCAAGAAATATTCAAGTTTTATTAGTGCGCATTTATAATCAATATTTATTTTTTTTTATTTATTTATTTATTTTACGCTGGGGAAAGGGGCGGCATTTTTCATTTTTGTCCGGGGCGTCAAATTGCTAGAGCCGGCCCTGTTGTCAAATACTCGTTCAAGTGGTCATTTGAAACAAATGTGTACAATCTCAAAAACCTTGGCACAAACCGGCTAAATTTCGACTAAATGAGTTGATTGATTGCTTATGGCATTAGGCCTAGGCCTAGACATGAATAGGGGACATCACATAATAATACAGTCTTACCACTTTGGCCAGTGAAATTCCCTGTTTTTCGAAGAATATGTACAGGAATAATATTTCAATATTAAAATTATCCGGATCATTATCTTACTAAAAGAGATTCGAGAACGAAATGAGGCCCTAGACCCAGTTGGCTCATGCCTTAAGACTTCCCTGTCCACAACTAAAACAAGACTTGGATAACTTTTTAACCGTTCTAAAAAATATATCCGGACTTCTAAAAAATAAATATATATATATATATAAATGAAGATTAAAGAGATATAGTACTGTTTATATGTGAAAACATTGAAAGTGATTTAAAAATATTATCACTAAGCCTATTGCCACATTAAAAAATTGTCAAGACTGTAAAATGTTTGATTTTAACACACTTTAATTTTGAAATTTGGAATAATATGAGGCTTTTGAAATTTCGAAAAACAACTATTGTATGATTTCTTCACAGTTTTTTCTTAATTTTTAGTTTTAAAACATTCTAACTTTATGAAACTAATTCGTTGATGCCAAAAACATCTCGATTGCAATCACATGCTCTTAAAACTAGTGGATACCATATCTCTACCTCAATTATCACCACTTTTTGACAATGCCATATAATTGGACACAAAATGCAATCTATTATTTAATTCTAATGTCATTGAAATATCTCAAACAGTTTTGAGAACATAATCAATGTCACAGATGAATTTATTCGATGAATGTCCCTTCACAGCTCAAATTTTATTCATTTTTAAGACAAATATTTCATGCATCAAAAAATTGTAACGTTTGACAGTTACATAGCGCTTTATTCATGTCATTAAAAGAGATATAATTTATTAAGAGCAATTTTTTTTCTAAGCAGGTGATTCCTATTCAACGGAAGAATTTTCTTAACATTTAATGGCAGTATCTTCTTGTATTATAATTATTCTACTAGTCAATGAGCAAAATTTCGTTACAACTGCCTTTAAACTCTTAAAACTTTTTATTTATATTAAATAAAATAGATTTAAAAAAATGCTGAATCAGGTTAATAGCAATATAACTGTTAGTAACTTTAAATGACTGAAGAGAATCTTCTTGAACAGTATTACTTTAATGCCACGTAAAACGTAATGTTTTGAGTAAATTATCGGTTTAAAAAGTTAATGCGAAAATCAACTGTTTGAAATATTAGGTATTGAATGAAAAATCGTATTTAATCTCCTATTGTTTCTCTTTTTAGGTGCGTCAATCAATTGATCAAATTTCTGCCTTCACAAAGCAATCATCTTTTCATATGCGAAATGATAATATAGAAGAAACATCTGCTATGGATGCGCATGCGCCATCTTAATGGAATATTGATATATCAATAAATCATTTATAAAACTCATAACCAATTGTCATCGTCAAATCAAAATAATTTATGTGCAATATATCGATGGATATGTGGAATAATTTGCAAATCTTTGTTATTTTTTATTTTCAATGTGTGATAAATTTAGAATGAAATAGTTATTTCACAATTTTATTCTGAATGTGGGAATTATGCTTTTGGAATCACGTCTGAGTTTCTACTTGTTTAACAATACAGTGGATTCTTGAATTCATGATTTAATTTAAAACGCTAGTTCAACAATGAATGAAAAAGGATTTGCTTCACTCTTAAAATACCAGGGCAATTCGTTTATTAAGGGAAAGTAATCCTTTCTGTTCTTCTAAACATGCAAGTAAAACAGTTTTCTGTATTGATCAGAACACGAATTCGAGTAAAAATTTCTTCGGTTAATTCCAAAAAGAAAAGAAAAGAAAACAGAATAATTAATTTTAAAAAAACAACTGGACTTTTGTTTTTTTCAAGCATGAAAATCTATTAATTTTTTACAGAACAAGTGTTGACATCTACAGTTATATAATCAATGATCCACTGTATTTAGTTTAAAATCTATCATGTTTGTTAATTTTTATAAATAAGAATATTTTTATTCAAGATTTCTGAAAATATGCTTCCTTACAAGAACAAACACGATACTGTCTAAAATTTTATTCCGGATCTAATAAAATTTAAAATAATGCATAATTAGGAATTTAAATTAAATTAATTAGATTTCAGATCGGCACTTAAATAAATTCTTCTCACATTATTCGATATAAAGGGCATGTTAGCTTACGATTAAACTATCCGAAGTGAAACTATATACTTTATTAATACTTAATAAGAATAAAAATATAATCACGATTTTCTTTAATTAGTTGATTTTATATTTTATTATCTTTATGATATATCCACAAAAGGGTCTCAAATATTTAAAGAAAGCCATATCGAGAGTATACAATATTAAATAATTAAAATATTCACTGTATGAATTCTTACTCGGAATATTTTTTTATTTAAAACGAGACAATAAAATTTAGTCTTGAATTCGTTTTTGAACTATTTTGTTTTTCTGAAGGAAAATTTAGAATACTTCTAAAACTAGGACATAATGAGTTTAAATGTAATGCTGACTTTTTCAATGTAAATTATTCTTCCATCCTTTTAGCTTCCATTTGGATTTATCATTTTCATTTCATAATTTTATTTCAATTTAATGTATATATTTTTCAGTCTTATGTAAATTATTCTCTCCACTAAAATAAACAAAATATTATAAATGTGCCAAATATTTTTGTACCTTAAGAAAATAATTCAACAACGTCCTAAATTTTCTTTTCGAAATTTTTTATTTATTTTATGGTGTGTCTTGTAATAAAGTGAACAAATTAAAAATAGAATTTATAGTACAAACGTCTTATGAACAAAAAATGAAACTTTCATTTATAAATTTTTAAAAAGTAATTCCGAGTAGGAAAAAAAAACTTTGCGGAACTTATTTTTAAGACATCATTGCAAAGCTTATAAGGCAAGTCAAAAGTGAAATTTACAAAAAAATTAACAAAATTTCAAAACTTAAAAAAAAAATTAATATTTAGATAGTAATCTACTTAATTATATTTGGCTGTACCGAATTAAAACTTAAAGAAAGTGTTAATAAAGATCATAAAATATCCTTTATAATCTGAAATTTTTTATGGTAACTATCCATTTAAAATATTCCAATATCATAAATATTATAACGAATAGACGAATTAATTCTTAAAACCAATTAAGATCAAAGTACATTTTTATAATAAATGGATTTAGATGTATTTTATATATAAATAAAATATATAATACTTTAAAAATACTCTTCAGCATATAAAATTTAAAAAGTTTAATCAATTTTATTATCTAAATCATTTTATTTTTACTGCAATATTTTTAATAAGAAAATGCTTTTGTTAGCTTAATCTTCAGTTTACTTTAAATTAAAAAAAAAAAAACAACATTTTTTTATGTATTTCGAAATTTTTTAATATTATTGTTTTATTAAGAATGCTTAGATAAAGCTTTGGGGGAGGGGGAGTCAGAAGCAATTAACACTGTAACCATACATTTAACAAATCCTAGAGCCAAGTTAAAATTTATTTCCCAGCTTTAACTGAAATCTAATGTTATACTTTTTTACTCAAGTCCATTACTATATTCTATCCAATCACATTAGAAAAAAAAAATCCAACCACTGAAATCATGTTATAATTAGATTCTTTTTTAAATTTCTTACAATTACTGCGCTTAATATAAACTTTAATGATTAAAATATATATTGAAACATGTATTTCCTCCTTAATTTAAAATACATCAGAACATTCTCAAATAACATTTTTAAGGCAAATCAATAGAACATCTCAGAGTAAATTCATTGCTTATGCTGGCAAACTACACTGTTAAAAACTACTTAGAATGCAATACAAAGTACAGATGTTGTAGACAAGATTTTTCAACTTGCAAAATTTAATGTAATAGATTTGCTTTAAAGGTTTAATTTGAGGGCAAAAAAAGTTTCTCTTCAAATAAAATGTTTTTGTTTCACTTAAAAAAGAACACATAAAGCAATCTACAATTCTAAGACTCGCATGTAAACAAGTGATCCATATATTAATGAAATCAGTGTATGAAGAATTAATTTTTGTTATATATGTAAATGTTGTTACGTGTAAATTGATATGTGATTAATGTACATAAAAATTTGTGTTAAATTATTGTTTTGTGTAACACTTTAGTCATGTATTTATGCACGTGATTAAAAAAATATTGTTATAAAATAAAAATGTGTAATTTTTTATCTAACTGTACCACCATTTAGTTTTATTGGTACAATAATTCGAAGTCTCTTCTCACTCAACTTCTATATAAGCCTTGTTATATATATATATATACTTTCCTATTTAAAACTTAAATTTTGTAAAATACCAGAATATCTGATATTATATTTAATTTGTTTTCTTAAGCAATGTATTTTCATATACTTTTTATTCTCTCAAACAACCACATACACAGCATGTGCAATGCGTAAAATACATTCCCTAACATAAAAAGTTATACACCGTAAAGGAATTCTGCATAGAAAGCGAAACACCAACAGTATTACAGGAACTAAATGTTTTATTAAGCTAAAAGATTTTTTTTTTAAATTAATAGTTTATCGATTGTAATGCAAGTTGTTATTTGGTTGGGAATTAACACATAGAGATGTACCTTCAAAACTGGTTGCCGTCCCAATTGGCGATCGAAGGACCCAACTGGCTCTATTAGGGAGAGAGCATGCAGTCATTGAAATTTAAGATTAACAAGGGAGGAAAAGCAACATTGCAGGGTGTAAAATCTCTGATGTCTGTGGCCTTATTTTATGACAAAACCATATCAACACACTGCATCTTAGCATCAAGATGAATCCTGTCAAAAGATGTCCCAAGAGAACATAAAGTAACCACCTACTGTAATCAGGGTAGTATAAATAAAATACATACTTTAGATTTATTATGAGAAATGAAAGATCAATTCTGCAATAACATGGTTCGTAACTTGAGTAATCAATTTCAAATAGCACTGACTGATTCACTGTTATTTCAAGCATTTAGAGCAAACACCATTCAAAATAGATTCAGTTACTAATTAGAATGCAAGCTAATTATAATGCACAAGCATTCTAATAAATCACGAAATATATCTATAAGCTTATTTTGTTAGATTAACAATATCTCTCACAATCATACATTTTACCTACATAATATAATTCTGCCCCTTTGAAATGAAAAACATGTAAGAGTTTGACTGTTTGAAAATCATGCCAAAACAAAAAAAAAAAAAAAAACCAATGTCTAAAAATGTAAAAAGGGATGGGAAAAAAACTACTTTTTTCTGACTGTATTATTATGCCTTAAGAATTGTCATCCATAGATATTTAAGCAATTTTAAAATGATGATCTTTAAACTGTCATGGTATGTTAAATTTAAAAAGATTTTACCCTTATAAATTAATGCCTTACCCACTTAAATAATATGGAATACGCACACACACACACATTCCGTCCTACTGAGATTGAAGAATTAACTTTTCAAACTAATTCTAGTTCTGCATCCAAAACTTGTTAGAAATTGACAACATCTCAACTTTTTCCCCTACTAAAACAAAATTTGACCCACTGACGTTAAAATCTAATCTCTATCAATGTTCTGTATAAATATATGATCCTATAGACTGTAACTTAAAAAAAATACATCTCTTACCCTTCAACTAGGAAATCCCTTGAAGCTAGGATTACAACTAAATTAAGGACAAATCTATTTTTTCAAAATATATGTTACCATGAAAAATCAAAATTTCCTCTTATCTAAGCTAAAAATTTGAAATAATGATTTCAAGCGAAGTTTAGCAGTAGAGGCAAAACTAACGAATAAATAAGATGAATGTATCCTCAGAAATCAATTTTCTGTCAGAGGGAAAAATTTTAATATCAATGAATTTTAACTGAGTCAATTAAAAGTAAGGTATTAAAACGTTAAGAACTGCCAAATCAACACGTTTTTTTTTTTAGATATTACATTGCCGTAGCAAATAATTAACTTGGGGAAAAAATCTAAAATGCAACCCTTTACAAAAACAAACTTTGAACCCAGTAGCATATGATTAATTATTCGAAGATGAGACACACACACACACACACACACAAGCAATTGTTCTCGCTCGAGAGCCGCAATGCAGGATACGGGAAGGCCTTTTTTATAAATGATAGCATCTTAAAAAAAATATCAATTGTACCGTAAAAATCAATAAGTATAAAATAAAATAGATGCAGTTTTCTTCATAGTGCTAATTTCATATCTTGAGCTGCAAGCACATTTTAGATTTAATCGAGAATAAGACAAATGCACCCTATCATATACTTTTCTTACTGTCTTAGATAGGCTACAAAAAACTCTTTGCCCATCCCTGAATTCAGTTCTTACAATGCAACTCGTATAATTAAAACAGGTAATGTTAAAATTTTCTTTGTTATTGCCATAACATTTGTTAGAAAACAATGATGCTATAAACAAATGGAAAATTTTTGAATGTGATCAAAATTTTGAGGAGCTTATAATAAGCAACTGGTCATATTGAGCAACATAATGCAACTAGGATTGCATAAACGTGACTATGATTGCTGTAAAATGAAGGCTTTGAAAGGTCATAAATAAAAATTCAAGTTTCTCAGGAATTTTTCACATTTTTAAGTCCAATAGACTTAAGTTTCGATCACGGTTCACAAACAGCACGCTGCAACTCCCACCCTATATTCTGCACTACTGAATCAATGTTGTACTCTTCACCTTAACCCTCTGCTAGGCGTGGTTCAAAAAGTTCCCTCCATGGACGCACAGCAACTCTCAGATGTATTCCCTCATACTTAAGTTTGAAAAGATGATTTAATCATTTTATTGATGAAATTTGACATGAAATAATATTTAAAATAGAATCAGAAATTGATTTATTTGTACAAAAAAACATCAAAAAGGTAATGGTTAGTTACCATCGTGTCACCACTGTTTACATTTTAAGATACCTTGTTGCAATCTTCAAAAATAAACTTACAATGTTCAAGGGGGACATTTATTTTTCAAATAATACATTACAAAATTTTAATCTTCTTTTCTGGTGTCCTGACAAGTGGGAACACAGTGCCTTCTTTTCCATAATCTTCTTGGTTTTTCGTCTTGAATGGGGCATTGTATATCAGACATTTCTTCAATCCTGAATCAAAATTAGCGAGACATGTGAATGTTAGACAAGACCAGGTGCTCTATCAAAAGTTCGTGGTCTAGTTTTCCTAGATATGTGTGCGAGAATCTTCGTGATTTTGATTCCCATACAGATATTTTGATAGTTTATTTGAGCTAAATTGAGGATTGAATAAAATGCACAGGCTAGGTGTGCAGCATCCCTAACATGTATCTCAACTCCCAGCAAAAAAAAAAAAGTGTGTGTGCTTATGACCACACGATAGAAGTGATAACTTCAAATTTTGTAATGTTATTCAGGGATTAGTTTGGTGAATAAAAAAAAAGAGGAAATTAGTATTGTCCTATAAAATTATTTATTCATATGTCTGTACTCATAAAGTAATATTTTTGAGCGAAATATAGAATCATATTTGGGAATTAATTGTATTACAAGAAGGAAACAATAGGTTTATGGTAGCTGAAATAGGTTATAAATTCTTCAGATTCAAAATTTTATTTAAATATCTATAAAAAAAATACTCCGTTAAGCGTTGTTCTGTACTTCCTTGGGCTTCATTTGGATCATTTGACATAATTAAATTGAATTTTGATTTTAAAAAATCAACTAAAGGTTTTGATTTGTCTTTTGAAAAATCTACTTTAAAATTTCTACTTAAAATCATAGGTAATTTGTTCAGAAGACCCAATCAGGTCTTGTGAATTTTTGCTGTAGTTTAACAATATTCAATTCTATCCATGAATTAATTTAAGCGAAAGGATAGTAAGATAGGTGGTTGGGAAGAGAGGAATCTAGGTCAAAACCTTTAAAAAGGAATTTAATCAGAAGACTTATATCACATAATCTCTAACCTCTACTAGCTCTTTTGTCATTGTATGGCAGTTTTGTACAAATATATCCGGTGATGCTGCAAGGAAAGTCTTCTTAATTATATTTTTTTCTTGTATTTAAATTATTTAATGTAATTTTTTCTTAATACCTGTATGCTTAATTTTGTTATTTTAAATTTTTGTTTTAATTTTCTTTTTAGACTCAAAGTATATTTAAGTAATGTGATTAATAGAAATATTTGTTCATTGCTATTCCGATTCGCTTACAAATATAGATTTTTATTCTTAAGATCACTGCAATATTGCTAATGATAATTATACTATTTACTTAGTTCTATAAAGATTTGTCCTTTTTTACATTTTATGTTTAATTTTAGAGTAGGATTTCTCTTTCTCTCTAAGCCTATTTTTCAATTCCTACTATTAGCTCTAAAGGCTCATTCACACCAAGGCGTACAAACGTCAAGTGTCAAGCGTCTAGCCAATCAGAGACTTCATCTCGGGTTGTCGAAGAAGTTCTGATCGCAACTATTTTAACTTAAAAATAAGTTAACTATACAGGCGTCTGAGAGAGCGTGTGTAGTTTAGTCACATGTCGCACACTCAACCAATCACGGATGAATATGCTTTTGGAGCAGAATTGGAATTTTTATTTGCCATTCGCGCAATATTTGTTCGAATTATTTTTGACTATTTTTTTCTTGGGAACAACGTAAATTGAAATTATTAATAAAAATGGCTAATAATGACGAAAAATTAATTATTCTCATTTGTACGATTTATCCAATAAAAATCATAAGAATAAAGTAATGCGAGAAAATGCCTGGAAGGAAATTGGAGTAAGTTAATTTTTTACTTTATATTTATCTTTTACTCATGGAAAAAGTTGACGATTGGTGGAATGTTGTGAAATAGTGTTATTAAATACAAACAAAATAAAAAGCATTTCTTATACTTAGAAAAAAAATTCTGTAAGTCCATTATAAAAAAAATTGATGCACTTTTCGAAAACAAAAGTTTTTTAATTGGAATTGCTTCTTTAAACACAAAATATCAAAAAAAAAACTCTTTTATATATGTTAGCAATAAAAGCGACTATTTCAAATTACTTTCTAGATTTATAGCATATGTACTATATATTTTAGGGTAAATTTATATTTCACGTTTTGATATATTAAATAAAAATGAAATGTGTATTAAATATAGTGTATTTCAATTTTATACTTGTACGAAAATATCTTGTACTGTATTATATTTTGTTATTACTACAGTTTTGTACTTAAAAGCGCCATCTACTTTATAGTTATCATAATTTCCTAGTTAGCTTTTAGACCAGTG
>BMAV01013205.1:794848-812704 GCA_019973955.1 Trichonephila inaurata madagascariensis
TTTCATTCTTAATAAAGTCATATTAAGAATTTAAAAATGTCTATTCCTTTTGTAAACCCTACACCTCTAGAGATCACGCGGATAATCAAAGAAACGGTCACCTTAGGGAGGCAGTTTCACAATTTTTGAAAATGTTACTGTGGATCAAATTTGAGAATGCAACAACAAAATGAGTATGTAATGCACTCATTATTGAGTTTTTTGCTTTCAAATATGAATATGTATAGTATTCATTTTCAATACTGTTGTATTTAATATGAATTTTTAACAGAAAAAGATGTATCAACTCAAATCTTATGGGATCTAAATATATGTATGTGTGTGATCCCTAAGTAGTAAATTTCACTTTCTTCATCTTACATATTATTTAATATACATTTTATGAAATATTTTTGCCACTTAACTTCGAAATCAAAATTCTTTTTACATTTACTGTGTGTTGCAAAGAAATACTCGCGTATTATCGCGCAAAAGTGCCAACGTTCATCGCCAATACGGTTGTGATGATACAAAAAGTACCAACAAACATTTTACTTTAAGAAAAAAAAAAAATGTAACTATTATGTGATCATAAACTGTATGTCTTCGAACTTATACCTCAGATTTAAATCTTTGAAAATATCAAAAATAGATTTGATAAAATAGTTAAGCAAAAGTGTAAGCATTTGAACTAGTTCCAGAAGCAATTTGTTTCATTAAAAGTTATATTTATGTTTCTAGAAGATTATCTAGTTTCTTTAAAATCCTGTACAAGCAGGAAATTAACTTTTATTTAAATTCAGTCTTTCAATAATAAGTTATTAGAAATATCTTGAAAAGATTAGGATGTATAACAGATTTTACATGGTAAAAATTTCAAAACAAATTAAGAAAGGAATAGTTTTTTTACATATTATGTAACATGAAGAAAAAACCTTTTGACTAAAATAACACTTATTAGGACAAGGTGTGTGAGTAATTTTTTATCACTTGTTGTGTTTGAATAGAAACATATCCATCCAGATGGAAATACAGAAAAATGCATTGCAATAAATATTACAAATTAAGCTCGTTTTTTATTCATATCAATTAATTTTACGATCTCAAACCCCCCCCCCAAAAAAAAATATTATAGATTAAGAATGTTTTTCGAATCAAAAATTTCATTCCTTAGAAGAATGTAAAAACAACTAAAACAGTAGATTTTAATCCAGTGTACAGCATTTTATTTTGAATACCTTTTTTTCAATGAGATTCACTGTAAACAAGAAAAATAAAACAAACCAAAATCATATTTTTGAAATATATATTCTGGAAATTGTACACATACATTAAAAAAATAAACAAGAATATAAGTGAGATTTTTGACAAAAGTCTTGAAGTTACTAAATGTGAGTGAAAATTCTTTTCAAACTGTGTTTTAAATAAATTACATATTAGGATATGTGAGTCACCTAAATCAGTGCTCCGCATCCTTTTTATCGCTGCGTTTGATAATTTTACCACTTTAATGCATCACTTTAAATAAAATGGCAACAGTTGAATGTTCTTCAGGCGGTTGCGGATCCCTGACCTAAAGAAGAATTAATAAATAGCTGCTCCTGAGAGGAGCTTTTTCATAAAGCTCTTGTTGTTCAGAACTATATAGTTTTTTAAATGACTATCTACAAAATTTACACCTAACATTTTTAGGCATGGTTTTGAAATTGCTGCAAATAAGATTTTGGCATCCAATAGTTTTCAATCTAAGATGACGGTCTCCCACTAAGAACTCAACGTGAAAATAATTTAAAAGAATGCCTTATTCCTGACAAAAAAGGAACTCAAATTGTAAGTACCAATTAGAAAAATATGAGTGCCAGGATTTAAAAAAATAGAACACAAGGTATTTAGAAATGCCAGGAAAAGAAGCAGAAAAACTATGGAAATTGGAATGTGGAGAAAATGGGAAAATAATATATATAATGACTGCATTTAAAAGCGTGGTGGGTTTGATATCAATTGTTATAATTTCTTACTAGTTCTATTCCGTAATGCAGAGTTAGTGTAAAAATGTAGTACAACAAAGGACCACACGTTTTTACCACAATAACCTTAATTTTTTCGTTAATCATTTTATTCTTATAATTTTGAGTACGATTAACTATAAAAGCATTTTTTTTTTAGTCTTTTTAAACTATAATTTATTAAATTTATGGTGTTTTATGTACGTCAGACTGAACAGATTTCAGTACTTACGTATTACCAAAACAATCGCCAACTCTATTAATAACTTGCTAAATTGGCAACTCCGATTTGTACTTACGTCTTATTGCAACCTATTGGCGACATTACATTAAACGAAGCACCTGGTTGTGCTGTGTACGGAACATAGGGGATGCCAATTGTGATATTTCATAAATGCCCTCTGATTTCCTAAGTGTTGTAAGCGCTAAATTGGCAACCAGGTGCTTCGTTTCATATAATGCTGCCAATAGGTTACGATAATACATAAGTAGGGGAACCTGTGTACTACCTAAGGCCATATTTTTTCAATGCACAAAAACAGAGCCCTTGACCTGTTTAAAAATGTGAAACTGATATGCATTCATCATTATACTAACTACCATCCAATTGATGATAATAATAAGTACATAAAATAAATAAATTCTGTGAAATAAAAGGTTTTAAAAAAATTTCATAAATGGACCTAGGTACAATGATATTGTACCTAGGGCATTTTCCTTAAAGTTAGGTTTCACTCTGTAATCGATAGAAAACAAACGTGCACACTTGAATTTAATGAAAAAAAATATCAGCTAATACATTGATTTATCACGTAACCATTTAAATTGCAAAGTGCCAACTTGTTAATGTGAATTAATAATTTAACATGTTTTCATTCAACATTATAATTTAAATAACTGATTCCAAAAGTGATCTGCATACATTGTCGCTTTGAATCACCAAAAGATTGTGGTTTGGGCAATTTGAACACAATATTTCTGTCGCCAATTTCATAAGTTTCTTCCTTATCAAAAAGAAACTTATTTGAATGCGTAATATTCTTCAGAAATTTAACACTACAGTGTTCTTCTTTAATATCTATTATTTCTGCCACATTAGGTTTTGACCATTTTATTCTGTCAGGATTTCTAGGCATCTAAAAAAGTTAGGAATTTATAATTGCTCATAAAGAGGAAAACTGATAAATTAAAAATTTATAATTGAAATATCGTAAAAGCCTGATTTAGAATTACATTTTTATAACTATACAAATATATATGTATATTTTAATTAAATGAATTCTTATGTGTGTAAAAGCAAAATAATAACCCTGAATAATAACAATAATAGTAGCTAAAATATTATTTATCAATCAAGCATGTTGAAAGTTTCAGAACAAAATATACACTCCTCATTTTAATAACATCCAATAATAATAAAAAACTTAACTGAATCAAAATGGTTCAGGTAATTAAGACCATTTTCCTCCTTTTATTATGAAAACTTTTTCAATAAAATAATAATATAAACAATATTAATTGCAATTATACCTAGGGCCATGTGGACCTAGGTACAAGGCAACTATGTGGCCCCAGATACAAGACTAGGTAATTTTATATAAAATGTCTTCTGCAGAAAAACCCACATGGGGAGAGGATTTATTTAAAATCTTATTTAGTACTTAACGTTACAAGCAAAATTATGTACAAGAGAGAGAGAGAGAGAGAATTCAAAGAAAATTTTTTGACTTATTTTGTACAAAAATAAAAAGAGATGAGCTGCAAAACTTTACATCAGATGATGTAAAAATGTTTTTCATTTATAACTAACACAGCTTTCTTTTGCAAAATTTCAAAATGAATGCCAAAGTAGGAATTGGTGTTACCACTCACCCAACTTAGTAATAAAACTTAGAACTAAATAGTATTCGAATAAATTGGGGTGGCCCTAGATACACAGGTCTCCCCTACTCAGATTTTTTATGTTTTCCACTCGTGTACAACATGCCTGCATATAGGAGTTTTTGTACCAAAGCTGTATTAATTTTTGGTACTTACATATTGTCGCAACCATATTGGCGAGATTATATGAAATGAAGCACATGGTTGTGTCAATTTAGCATGTACAAAGCATGGAAAATCAAGGTTGCCAACTCGGCGAATTATTTTGAACGTTGGTTCTATTGCGATAATATGTAGGTACCTAAATTTTCTCTACCTTCCTTTAACTTGTTCAGGAACAGTTGATTTTCACTGTTAAGCCTAATTCCATTTCAAAATTTATGTAAAATTCTTGTTGTAATAAAACACACCAAAATTTATAGCTTATAATCATTCCATAAGTTCCAAATCCAGATCACACCGGTATGATAACGGGACTCCGAAATGGGAAAACACAATCTCACATATGATACCATGTTCCCTGAAGTGATTACATATGCAGTGGACCACAAAAGAGTTTGTACACTTGCAATTTCCTATAAAATTTAATGTTTTCGACTAATAAAAATAAATATATTGGAATTGTAATTTTTTTTTTTTTTTTTTTTTTTGATATCTGCAACTTGTTCTTAACGAAATGACATAGTCAATTTTTTAAAAATAGTATAACTATGTTTTTAAAAAATTAATAATCAAAAAAACTACTAAAAAATTACACCACAAAAATCTTCGTACACTTAACAAAAACTCAACATAGCTTTAAATATTGTATTTCATTCTTATTTTAGTACTTAGTAGGATATCTTTTAGTGTCCACAATAACTTTTTAATGTCTTGATAGATTTAATCATATATTTTTTTGTAATTTCTGCATCGATTTTCGACCATTCTTCTCTATGATTATTGTTTCTACTTCACATTATGTATTTATATGTCATGTTTTCTTCTTTTTTTTTAAATCAAAATTTCCCCAAATATGTTCTACAGGGCTAAATAAAGTGATTGAGGAGGTGTTTCAAAATTTGGGGACAGTTATGGAGACACCAGCGGCGTACATTGAGAGCAGTGCGCTTGGCATCATTATCCTGCTAAAAAATGAAGTCGTCTCCTATATCCAAACTTTTTTGGCGGATAATTTAAAATTTCTCTTTAAAATATTTAAATAGAACCCGCGGCCCGGAAGCCGCATGTGGCCCACCTTGAATAATTTTGCGGCCCGCGAGATTCTTTACAATTTTACAAAATTCGACTGTTTTGTACAATATTTTTCGTTTAAAAAAAAATTTTTTTTTTGAATGAAATAAATCTCATAACCGTTATTATTTTATCTCAAGTTGCTTCTGTTACTGCGAATCTTTTTTTTTCTAAATTGAAATTTATCAAAGATAAATCGTGCTCAAACTTAACGCACGAAAATCTGCAACACCAATTACAATACGCAAATACACATGCATTGAGATCGACTTGCAAAATCTAAGTGAAAGAGTTCAGAAATAGATATCTTACAAATTAAACATTATTTTATCATTGCATTATTATTATTATACTATTTATGTTTGTATTCATGAAAAGCAATGAAAACAATAATAATATATCAGTCTGTTTTAAATTTTCACTCCAACAAATGTTTTAAATGGATCCAAATTTAATATAAAGATATATATTTTTTATATGCGCCCGCGGATTGTAAACTTTTTCCGAAGTGGCCCGCGAGGTCATTTGGATTAGCCATCCCTGCCCTAGAAAGAGGTGAGGGGAAGCCCCACTGAGATCGAAGCTAGGAACTTTACTTTTAAGGCGTATTGGTGGAGGGGGACAAATTACCTCGTTTCTTAGTGGCGGGGATGGGGGGCGGGCCTGCTTTGTTTTTTGGGGTGGTGTATGTCCGAAAGAAGAAAAAAAAAAAAGCCGAATGAGCGTTACATTCCCGAGCGTGACGTTCATTCAAGTTCACTCCCCAGCAAATCGCGCCAATAGAAGTTATCACTTCAAAAAAAACCCCTATCAAATAAAAGTTACAAAACACTTGTTTCGAATTATTTTTGTATATAATTCCACTGAAAACACTATTTTACAAGAAAAGAAATCAAAATTAACGAAATAGTACTGTTGTTGTTTCTAATGCCACCTGTCTAACGTAGTCAGATCGAGGCCCACGAAATACATCGTGGCAAGGGGCTAGATCGTTGGCCTTGAGCACCATACAGGTGACAGTACGATTTAGCTCCGTGAAATTCCCGAAGGGACGATAGCTGGCGACACCACCGATCTCCACCTCCACAATTTAGGCATGGAGCTGACGGGGAGGGAAATATTCTCCAGTCCTCAGCACTCGTGATTCAGCCCACGAGACTTTTGGAACCACCTATTTAACGAGCACGTGCTCCGTGTGTACTGGGAGGGTATTTGGTGGCATCGGGCATCGAACCCAATCCTTCCGGTCTGGAGTCCGATGCTCTAACCACTAGGTACCACGAAATAGTCCTAAATCATAAAAACTGACGTTGTTGGGCGCGCTGCATCTATTAGATTCAACGGCCCCTTTGCTGCCCAAAATATGAAGAAATCGCCCTCACACTGAATCCTAGGGCAAGTGACGAAAGGCAGATAGGAGGGGCCCAACCCACTGTGTGGACTGAAACTATTTTTACTATGCATCTGAGAGATTCCTGCACCTAAGGGTGGGTTAATCTCTCAAAAATCAACCAAATATCAATGTCTTATAGTACTAGAAGACAGTGAATCATGTAGTATCATTTCTGGAACTGTTTGATTTTGAGCAAATATTTTAAAAGATACTTGAGTATCTTAGTGCACTAGGCATAATTTTCTATTTTCTTCAGGATTAATTACAAAACTAATGAGGATGCTGATTATTTTAAATTATTTAAATTTAGTATTTCAATAAATGTTTAGTAATAATGAAAGCTATTTCTATATCTCTTGAGTTCCATTTTTTCCTATATTATTTGTCAAACATCATTTCATTTTAAAATAGATAAGCAACAGCTCTATATCTAGAAGTCTAAGACCATCTGAATATTTGAAAAAAAAAATCAATTGTATTTTTCACATAATAGCTGATCAATCATTATTTTGTGTACAAACTTAAGCAGCTTAAAAAAATTTCAGTGACCATCTTGGAATAGTTTACCTTCCAGGGAACATATATATATATATATTCTTCCTTTTAATATCCTGTATTAATCTTAACGCACCTTGTGTTATATAGTATAACCAACCAATAATTTTAGTGATTGGTTCTTTTTTAACGTTATCCATTTAAACTCCACTGTCAGTTTGTGCAATACAAAACATTAGCATTCTGGAATGACTGACAGGCAAAATCTACCAGAGAATAGGATTGGTGGAATTTTAAAGTGTTACATGAGGGCTATTCGTGATTGATCCTATTTTGAACCATAACCAAGTGGATAAATAAGCCTGCAACCCATTCTCCAAACTACCACATCCCACCAATGAGAACTTTAAACATTGTTAGGTTTAACCCATTTTATCCCATTGTCCTAATTAGAGGACAGCTAAAAAATATGTGGAAATCATTATATTTATGTTGCAAATATTTTGTCAATTGGAACATGTAGGAATATGTATTAGCTTCCTCTAGCGTGAGTTCTTATTCTCCCCCTCACCCTTCCTCTGGACTTTTTGAATATATTCATCATCTTATTGGGCATGATTTGAATCATCTCTTTGCGGTTGCAGAATTTTTTTTCAGTTTACTTTGGACACTTGGTGAGCATTTTTTATGTGATAGTACTCCTTCGTTATCATCCTGTTGGTTAATTAGTGCTATATTGCTCTTAGGTAATTTTTAGAGCATTATTTTTAACTGTCCTCTAAATAAGACAGTGGGACGATACGCATGCAAATGACACGTTCTTTCTCTTTATAACTAAAAGTAAAAAAAATAATATAATTCTACTTCTAGTGTTTCACCTCTGTTGAGTTATATGAGTGCAAAGGTTTCTGAAGTTAGAGGAAGCATTAGAATTATTAAATAGTTTAGATTCAGATGAGAGCGACGTAGAAATAGCTGTGTTACCACCAGATGCCAGCGAACTAACTGACGAAGATGAAAATGAGAACAACAGGCTGAATTAACTACAAATGACTTGCTCAAGCAAATGGACACTGCATTGAAAGTAAAACTCCAGAGTATTTTGAGCAGTTTTATATCAGTGAAGTTTGTGATCTCATTCTAAAAGAAACTGTGCGATATGCAAAAGAAATTAAAAAAAACGAACACGGTTTCTTGATCACTGCAAGAGAAAAAAATGTTTTTATAGGAATTTTGCTTCTAACTGGTTATTATTGAAATACCTGTGAATGGGATTACTGGTCAGATGCTGAATACCTTGGCGAAAAATGACATGGCACGAAATCGTTTGCAAAAGTTGTAATCTTATTTACACTTTGTGAACATTGGAACTGTAAGTCAGCATTCCTAGGACTGATCCTTAAAAGTAAAATCTTTGTTTGGCATACTTAATAATTGTTTTATGAAATTTGGAGACGAGTATGAGGACACAAAGATGAAGTTCACGTGAAGAAGCGAATTTGATAAATTCTTACAACAAACATGGGCGATGTGGATTACCACGATTGGTTGGCTGGACTTTATTCCATTAAAATTCATGGGAACAAAGTGGTACTGGCCACTTTTCCTACGTTTACTGGATATATAGCTATGGTAAACGTCTGAATAATTTATAAAACTCTCAACAAAGATGAAGACCTCAACTTGAAGGAGTTCCGAAGAGCTGTAATGAAAATATATCTAAAAGAATTGTGGTAAGAACTAGAGGTAGACATAGGATCTCGACTGTACCTACCTTCTGATGCAAAGACATCTGTAAAGACAGTAATGGTCATTTTAAACAAGCGAGAATAATAGAGTTTTTGTCAAAGAGAGAGGTACAAAGAGAAACCTACTGTGGCATATGTGACAAAACACTATGTCAGGTTTGTTTTTAACCTTTCCACCAAGATTAGAGTGAAATTCAACTGAAAAGTGAACTATCTTGTAAAAAAGAAAGTTTTATTCAAATAAAGTAAAATTTTGTACTCGGAAATCGCTTTTCATCTTTGAAGAAACACTAAAATCTGCAAGTGCAAATTTTATCCCCTTTATCCCAGTGTCCTATTTATATAGAGGACGGGTTTCAGATTTCTTATATAAAATATAAAAAATTCTCAAATTTTGTTAATTTAGGATTAATTAACTTCAGAAAATATGATTATTCTCAAATTTGAACAAAATAAATAAATTGGGATAAAACGGGTTAATGTGCATCAGCCTCTTGATACGGAAAGTCTTTAGTGGCATCAGGACCAGAATGCACAAATTAATGAAACAATATTAGTCACAAGTTCAAAATTGTGACCACTTGGCTATCATACATGTAATAGAGAACAAGATAAAATTATTCCTCACACAGCCTTATGAAAATCTGCATTGCAAACAAAGAAGGAGTCACAAATGTCTTACGATAACATATTCAATGTCAAGTGAGTGTATATTAACGTCACACTGTTCGGCTACTTGAGGGCTTTTACAACAGACCTTGTTATTTTGAACCACGGTCAGGTGACGAGGACGACAGCTCAGCTGGCACTCCTCTCTCCTAACTTACATTCAACGACAAACTGATGGAATTCATAAATTTCAAATTATACTTATTAAATACATATATGTTAAATTTTTCTGAGCCTCAATACTTTCCCCTTTACATTTGTTTTCATAAGAGTAATTTAAATTTCAAAGAAAGATTTAAAATATGTTGAATATATCCAACTGTTTTTTTACGATTCTGAAATAACACAAGACATGCATTTAACGATTTTTTTTTATTTTACAAACTTTTTGTTCTAGAATGAATTTCAAAAAAATTTGGGAATTCATGCCCTCTGGATGGTGATGATTTTATTGAATTTATGACAATAAAGAAGCCGATAATGATGGAGTCGAAGGTGAAGTTCAGCTATTAACAGCGGATTTAATTCGTGCTGGCTTGAAATTTGCTACAAGTATGTCAACATAATCACAAGTTTTGTATAGCAGAACATCAAGAATTATATAAATAACTTGAGAAACTATAAAAACCAACTGAAGTCATTAATAATGAACCAATTATTTTATTCGAATCAAAACAGACGGTTGTGATTGACATATCTCACACATCTACTAATGACAGCATTTTTGATCCAGTTCACAATAAAGGTGCACATTTTTTATCAAGTAACAATTAGTAATTGTTAGTTTTATTTCTCTTTTTTTTGTATAAAAATGAATTGTTTTTGTTTTATAAATATGTAACATGGGTTTTATTAAAACTTTTTGTATGGTTTTCAGGGAAAATATTTAGAGATTTTTAATCTTGCATGATTCTTTAAAATTACGAAACATATCCCCAAATTTACCAAATGTCGCATGTTTTTTTTTTTTTAAGGTTTTCTAAGGAACATTCAATAACGTTTCTATTGAGTAAAAAAAATATGCATATAAATTGGCATCGTATATCCTATTGTCAGTGGTATTCAATCCTTGGGTCACAAACTCCAACTGGATAGTGAAAAACTATGGTGGAAACATGAGGTGGTTAAAAAAATTATAAATTAAATTGTAGTAAGTTATTGTTTTTCTAACCTAAAAATGTAACACATAGGGTAACACTGCCCAAAAGTTGGTTTTATAATATATCTTTATCCATTGTATTCTGTCATTTAGACACAAGGTCTATGAATATGTGTATTTTGTTTTATTTTCATGTTACCACAGATTAGAACACAAAGTTAAGAGTATATTTCTTAAGATGAAGATTTTGGTGGTTGTTCTAATGTCAACTTGTTGATCTATAATTTCTAATACAATGTTTTAATTAAATTATACCATTCAATAAATACAAATTTCCAGGAATTTTTCAGTGAGATCTCCCCATGAGCACTCAACATATAAAATGGCCACAAATCAAAACTTATTCTAAATAACCAATAACAGTTGTTCAACTTTCTGCACATAAAACAAAATAATTGTAAATATATTACAAATATAAAACCCATGCCAGTCTTTTATTTTTTAAATATATATTTTTATTCAATCTAACAAATCTATACAAAGTGATCATGATAGATCGAATGATTGATAAATGAAAGAAACCCAAACACACATCAAATTAAATGCAGAGATCATGAACAGTACAAGTACACGTCATAATAGTCTTGATTAAAATCTTTTTTAACTTGTGATACATTATTCCACAGAAGGGGGGGGGATGAATTAAAGCATATTGGAATGGATATTATAAAACCAATTCAGTCAAAACATTTGAAAGAATCATAAGAACAATAGATTAAGTGGGTGAAAGAATTTACATGAACAAAGTAATGCAATACAAATCACTGGCACCAGGTCGTGAATGTACAAGACATGAACATGAGGGCATGTGTGTGTAACAATAAAAACGGTTTCAATTAACGTCGATATGGATGATAGCCTTGACTTGCCGTTCTGTTTCCTTGGTTATCTCCTTGGGGTGCGCCGTAATTACCAGCAGCAGTGTAATTTCCAGTAGCAGTATAATTGTTAGGTCCAGTTCCATATCCTTAAAAAAAAATTTTTAAGTCAGAAAATTTTATGAAATATTCATAATTGGAATAAATTCATACAAAATAAGGATTTATTTTTTTAAAAAAAAAATTAAAATAATAACTTTGATGCATAAAGCTTAAAAGGTCAATTTCTTATGAAAACACCTGTGAAAATTTGTCACTATCATTTCAAAATATCACCAAATGAGGTAGAACTTCTGTACTAAGTACATAGCTGAAAGATTCAAAACAGCGATCTTTTTAGTGTTGCCAAATTAAGAGTAATGGATTACCATTGACTGTTTATTCAATATGTGCAACACAAGGACTATTAGCAATGGATCTCATAATTTTGGACCATGATCAAACGATGAGGATGAAACTCGAGTCGGCACCCCCCACTCTCTAAACTTCAGCACTACATGAATTCAAGTCACATCAGATTAATCTGCGTCAGTCCATACACAGTATACAAGGAAAATACCAGATATAGTGAGTGAGTTTTATTAACATAGCACTATAAGGCAACACAAGGGATATTGGTAATGAACTTAGCAATTTTGAACCTCGGTCAAATGATGAGGATGATACCTGAACTGGTACTCCTCCTAATCACCACACCAATGGGAGGTCATTCAGCCTTGACAGCGTGCATCAGCCCCTCTACACACCAGTGGCACCAGGACCTGAACCCAGTACACACTAACCATGAGTTTGCAACCTTAACCATTAGAGGACCACGGCCACTATATGTGCGAGCTCAGAAGAAAAGAGTGATTATTTGGCAGATAAAATATTTTAAAGCATTTGGATATGAAACAGACCAAAAGAGAATATTTTTCAATTGCAGAAACTACTCAAATTTCAATGGAAATCTTTGTGTATATGCAAACAATGGAATATGTCCTTAAAATAATTTTTCTTGGCACTTCAATTAAAAACTTCTGCTCACTTAAAGAAAAAAAAACAGCCATTTAGAATGATGCCAGATGCAATACAGCAAGGTTTTCAAAACTATACATTTTAAATTATTAGAAATCATCTGTCATAGATGTGTCATTTGCAGTTCTAAAAAGAAAAGAATCTTATCTCAATAAAGATAGTCTGAATATTAAAATCAATACATTTCACATTAAATGTATCTACTTTGGGTGAGCTTCAAATACTATGAATCATTTATAGCATAGGTTCCCAAACTTTTTTGTATCTTAGACCTCTTGCCAAGTTTTTCGGTTTCGGGTGGATCCCAGCTTACCTAATATTGACATCTTGCAAATTTATCAACTTAAATGCCTTTTTGGCAGCTGTTACTACTACTTACTTTAAAAGAATTAAATTTCTAACTGTAGTGAAGTATAACATTTAAAACTTGAGAAGCACATGTTAATGAATTAAATTAAAATTAAAAATTTTAATACATAAAACATCTGTTACATAAAATAACTGAGCAACAACAAATGTTTTTTATGAGAGGGATGAATATGGTGCTTCAATAACAAATTTTCCATATTTAATATGAATCTAGTCAGGTTTAACCCTGAATATCCTTTGTTAGTAAGTGTCCATCCCCTTCTTTTTTGTTTTTGACATTTGTGAACTCACTGAAACTCCCTCACTAGGAAAAACAATTAAAAACTCTTATGATATTCCATAATTCGCAACAAATAACAGGTAGGACTTTTTAAAGCCAAAATTGCTGACATCCATTTTTTAACTTTAATTTAAGATAGTTTGGGCCTATTCTGATCAGTTCCTATTGTAATACGACATTTTTTCAATGTGACAATATGAATTCATTGTCTACAGTGGTAATACTATAAAAAAGCACAATCTCAAACCTAGTTTCAAAATCTAAGTAAAGGGCAGTTAAATGTTGAACGTAGGTTAAAATGTCCTGACGGATTGTCTGAGACTAATTAAGATAATTCGCAATGTTCAACATTATATTTCTTTAATTCAATTCTGGTAAGAAATGCTGAAATGGTCCTTCTCTTAATCCAATTTATGCTGTCACCTAGTAATCATAAATTAACCTTACTAAATATAAATCAGTTAAACTTGTAAAATCTGGTTTCCACTAGATCAAATTTTTTATTTTTAGATTAAAATCATGATCTGGTTTAATGAGAGCCACTATTATAGACCCCATTTACACTTCATAGACCCCCCAAATTATTCGTTTGCTGGCATAGACCTCTTGCAGATTGTTAAAGACCCCTGGGGATCTATATAGACCACTTTGGGAATCACAGATTTATAGCAAAATAAAATATAAAAAGTTACAATCAAGAAGTGTTTAAAAATAATAAAAATTATATATTAGCTTTACTTTAGCTTGAAATGGAATAAATAAATGGTGTCTATAAATGCAATTAATATTAGAAAAAAATTATTGAAATAAGATTATAAGATATATTTCCAGAAAATGCAATTTTAAGGATTTAAAAAAAAAAATGATTTTAAAGGGCAAAAATCAAATAAATATTTGCTTAACATATTTTATGCAAAAAATAAAAACTACAATAAAAACTTCTTTTTTTACTTCCATACTACTAACAAATTATATATGAAAGAAATTATCTCGCATTTCTACATATATAATTTATTTATTAATTTTAAAAAATAACTATACTGAATATACAAATAAGATATTACTGAAATCATACACAGCTAAAAATTATAAAAAATAAACATCATTTCAATTCAATTACTATTACAATTTTCTCTTCATTTTAAAATCTATAGGATTAAATTTTATTTTAATACAATTATTTAATATTTGAATACCTAATTTTTAATGAAATTTAATAAGTCATCTCACCTGGTCCAAATCCACTTCTTGTAGGTCCAAAATTAGATGCTTCTTGAGAATAGTTTCCCATTCCTACAATAATCAATTCTCATTTATATGTTATTAAATAACAGATGCAGGTAGAAATTTAATTATAGGATTCAAAATAAATTTCTTAAAAACTGCCAGTGTTAAAATGATTTTCAATATTCATATTTTTTACATTGATAAAAAAAAAGAAATTAAAACAAAACATGATAAAGTCCTTTTTCACACAGATCATTACTAAAAGGAGTTTACTAATATTGCATTAAACAAACTTGAAAAATTACAAAATAAATCCTTAAAGGCAAAAGTTGAACGGAAATTATTCTTGAGTGTTTAATTCATGCATTCTGTGACCAATAACCTCAAATCTTTATAGGAAGCAGGGTTGTTTGGGATATGTTGCAAACAACAATTTAAATAATGCCACTACTAAATAAAAAGCATCACTTTGACACATAAAATGTGCTTACACAGTTTTAATACTTTTAACCAGGGGTGTCCAACACGTGGCCTGCCAGTACATAAGTTGCGGCCTGCCGACTCTTTTTAAAAAAAATTTAAATATCAGGTTTTTAAAGATTTTCATTTTGAAATTTTTTTTAGGGGAAATTTATATATGGATGCTTCAATTGCCAAATCGATTAACTCCATAAAACAAGTTGAGAAAAATGATAAAATATATGTTTTTTAAAATTCTTTTCAAATTAAAAATTTGAAAATACGATGTAGACTGTACTATTACAAACGCCTATTTGATTTGACGACATATAGAAAGTATAAGATGGAATATACTTGGAGTAATTATTATTACTACAATTTTTTCGTGATTGGGGGAGTTAATCGATTTGGCAAGTGAAAGTAGATTATTAATTCAAATTCAGTCTTTGAATTATTCTTTTATTACGGAAAAATGTCATTATATAAACATATGTTTTATTAAAGAGTTTAGCACAAATGAATAATAACTATTCTGTTACTTGTACATAATATTATGAGTATTATTACTTTGTTTAAATTGCGTTATCATTATAAATGTCATCTTTGTTAGCTGTATTTGAGCTCCCATCCTGTCGATTTGTCAAAGTTTTATAATACTCGTGTTTAATAGGAGGAATAGATTTTCACAACAAGTCCATCATATCTTTCCTCTTGTCACTGTTCTACCAGTTGGATGCAACAAAGGCTGGATCATATTTTTCAGACTACATGCTACACTTTTTCGTATATTTATGGCACTAAATTCAGTATCTTCATTAAAGTCATACTTAAATTGTATCAGATGGGGTTTCGACTTTTCTAATTTAATCCAGTGCATTTTGAGCCAATTTACTGGCATTCCTGTAACTGATACCTTTCTATTATTGATAGAATTTTTTAAAGTACTCGTAGAGAAAAAGTCCTGATGCGTCATTTGAACCATTTGGAACGGTGCTTTCTTTTTACAGGTTTTTATTATATTATACCAGTGATAGCAAATTGTACCAGATTCGATGATAGCAAATTGTGAATCATTAGGCAAGTAACTGTGTCCACTTTCAGGAAATTTCATTTCAATTGATTCAGCTTGTATTTCTGTACTTTGAAGTAATTTCAGTAAACTTAAAACAGTCCGATTCATTATTTTCCTTACTCAGATAATTCTTATTAAAATCATCCATCTTAATGTTATAACAGATTATTTTTTTAAAAAAAAAAGAATTCATAATAAAATTGAAAGTTATAAGTATCTTCACTTGAGGCAGTTTGAATACAACTAATTTATATTTTATTTTTCTCGTACTTAGTTCGTGTGGGCGATAACAGCTGTTTTGTTTAAAGGGAATAATGAAATTAAACAAACAACTTACAGATGTCTCCGTAGGAGGAAAAATAGTGCAGCTGGGTTAAATAGATTTATATTATGATATATAAATACACTATAGTATGGAGTTAATCACATTGGTTTCTGACATAAATTACTTATTATTCAATGGCTAAAACAATTTTGTCATTTAGTGGTGTTAATACTTATTTTTAGAGAAATTTGTTTTGAATATGTACAGTTAGGAGCTAATGAAGTGCTTTGATATTAAAATTTAATAAAATTCCAAAAATGGAGTTAATCGATTTGGCAAGTGAAGCATTCATATATATATACACACACACACAATGTATTTGCCTGTTACCTGTTCATGTTTTAAAATATATCCTTTTTGATAATAGAAATGTTCTATACTCTATGGATGGTACATGATTCTCAGTGTGTGTGATTTTCATTTCTCCTCCTTTTCTGTTTGGAGTGCCCAAAAAGTAAGAAGCGGTCAGAGATGTTTTTTAAAAATTAAAAAAAGTATTCAGGACGGTTAAGGGGCAATGTATAGGTAATCGTTTGCGAATGACAGCACAATCAAATTTCAACAATGAGTAACGAAAGATCAATTCAAAAGGAACACCGTAATTTTCAAGAAAATGGCAACTGTAATATTTTAAACATTATTTGATCATTGCATTATTATATTATATAAACATTATTATATTACCTATGTCTGGGAATACCTGAAAAATAATGAAAAGAATAATAACTCATTTTGATTTAAATTTTCACTCCCTTAAATGTTTTTTTTTGTTTCCAAAAATCTGATATGAAGGAACATATTTTTATGTGCAGCCTGCAAGATTATAATTTTTTTCTGAAGTGGCCCGAAAGGTCATTTGGGTTGGACTGATTGATTGATTATTAACGTCGCACTGTTTAGCTACACGAGGGCTTTTGGCGACGGACCACGTCATTTTGAACCATGGTCAAGTGACGTGGACGCGACACCTGAGCTGGCACCCCCCTCTCCTAACTACCACACCACCCCAATGGGAGGACGTTTCAGTTCTCGACAGATTTAACGTGCATCGCTGCCCTGCTTTTAACCATAATGATTTTAATGAATTGCCCTAGGGTTGATTTCTTAAATGATAATGATATTATTCATCTACATTTACATGTTGACACAAGTTCAGAAGGCCATGACGTTGAAGAAAAGCCAACACCCCTTACGCATATTGTAAAATTAATTCAAGTTAAACTTTGCAGTAAATTAGAAAGGCAATTTTTGTTAATAATTACTTCTGAATGGGCCTTGACATTATGAGTTACAGAATTGTATATCAGGATATTATGAAATACATGAAAAAAATTAGAATCATTGCAAAGTTTAATTACTTAAAATTATTACTTATTGAGAATCACTTTATAACTACAAGAATATGTTAAATTCTAAAATCATTCATTCATACATAGATAATAGAATTAAGTTAGCAAATTTATATATTTATAGTGACAATCTCATTAAATTCTTAAGTTTACAATTTTTCATTAGATTGCATTTAGGGATGTTGAGAGCTGCTTTGTGCTCTGAATAAATTGTATATAAAGATACTTAAACAGAAGAATAGGAAAAAGAGGGTGGAATGTAAAATTTTAAAAACGTACAGGCTGAATTGGAACATATCAAAGATGGGGGGGGGGGG
>BMAV01013205.1:822704-845455 GCA_019973955.1 Trichonephila inaurata madagascariensis
TGATCCGATGGCTGGACATTATGGAGAAGATGGAACATTCCAGAAAATCACAAGACGATATTATTGGACAGGCATGAAAAAGTACATATCCAATTATATTAAGAAATGTCCAGAATGTGCTCGTTTTAAGGCTACAAACCAAAAGCCTGCTGGTTTGCTTAGAACTCTAGTCTACTCAGAGATTTGAAGTCATTGCTATTGATTTATTTGGGCCATTGCCTCAAACTGACTCAGGTAAACAATGGATATTCATTGTTGAGGATTGTGCCACAAAGTGGGTTGAGTTATTTGCCCTTTCTTAAGCCAGTGCACGCTAATGTGCTACAACTCTCATAGAAGTTTTCATGCGTCATGGCATACCGAGACGAATTATCAGTGACAACGGAACACAGTTTGTCAGTGCTGTTCTACAACAGATTTGCTTTACGTTAAAAATAAGTCAAAACTTAATACCAGTTTATTCACCAGTCTAATCCAGTAGAGAGAGAAAACAGAGACCTTAAACCTCGACTTGCAATACTCGTCGGAGACGATCATTCTAATTGGCATTCCAAACTTCCAGTCATTCGTTTCGCCATGAATACAACTGTCTGTGACACTACAGGTCACACTCCTGCTTACCTACTTTTCGGAAGAGAGCTACGAACTGTAGACGATGCGGTGCAATATTTCAAAAGCGTCGTTCCCAATGACAATTTTGTTGCCGAAATAACACCTTATTTAAAATGATTTGCAACTATAACCAAAGACATATGAGAAAGAATAGAAACAAAACAAGACCAACAAAAAAGCAATATGACAAAAATAGTCATCCAGTCTATTATTCTCCTAGAGATAAAGTCTGGGTAACTTTACATCCCATCAGTAATGCAAAGGACAAGAAAACTTCCAAGTTCATGCCAAAGCGTGATGGTCCATATTTAATTCTCACACAAAAATCACCCACTTCTTATGTTATAGCAAGTCTTACCAATCCATCTGAACCGATAGCTACTTACCATACTTCTGCTTTAACACCTTTTAAAGACATGGACACTTCTATAGCTCCACTTCGAAAAAGAGGCCGACCTCGAAAAGTTACGTCCACATCAATACAAAATACACGTTCCAAGCCCGTCAACTGCTTCAGCCATTTCCAGCAGAACCATTCATCCCTCAACAAATGCTACCTCTACAATAGCTAATTCTGATTCTGGCTCCTCGCCGGGACGTCGTCTGATCCATAGGGGGAGATTGTAACCCCCCGTTATTTAGACTCTTCCATATTAACTGTAAAGAGACTTTCGCGCCCTCTAGCGAACAGAACAATCTTCAGTGATGGCCAAGTTTCGGAACTGTAAGGACGTATGAGCATGCGCTCCGATCCCTTTCAATTCTATGTCAATTGTTAGTTCTCTAGTTATGTATGTAAATGTGTTTGTTTTGTCTAATAAACGTGTTTTAATAACTAGTGGACTCTTAGTAAAGAACCCCTGCCCCGTCTGTCCCTTATCATTTGGTGCCCACCACGTCATAAAACTGTGTTATTAATGCCTGCAGGATAAACAAAGAGTAGCTTTAAAATATTAAGTTACACACAATATCTATAAAAACAAACCTATTAATATAATTAATAAATCCTTCCTTGTGATTGTAATCTAGTTTTCAAACTATGGGATAAAATTAAACAGTTTCAAGACCACTGCTCTATAGAGTTTAGCAGAAGATATACCATAATATTCTCCAACAAAAGGCATCCTTTTTACAATCTGCTTTATTTGAGTTCCTCCATTTAAAAAAAATAAGCCACTCTTCATACATGTTTTTACTTTTAATTTCCAATTCCTTTTCTATACTACTATGTTTTTTACTTCCGAAACATTACTTTTAATCCATAAGTTATTTCAGGACTGTTTATTTAAAAGTATTTATTTTTATTTTGGCAAAAAGTCCTTTTCTATATATTTAAATGCAATGGTTTTCAAAAATGTGCGTGTACACTTAGGGATAAAAAAACAATTTTTAAGGAAAAAGCATACAGCACTAATTAAAAAAAAATCCTTTTGATGAAAATATCGTTAACGTAAAATAATAATAAACCATTTTGCCACAACACTTGCAAAAAGCAATTTTTAAAAATTTTTTGCATAAAAAAAAGTTGAAAAATTCACTGATTAAAGGAAACTAATTTGGAGGTACATCACAGAGTCTAAATAAAAAAAAAAAAAAGATGACAAAGATACCTACTTCATTATTGTAAAGAGAATAATGAAGAAAATTTTTTGAAAGCTATCGTTTTAAAGAATTTTTTTGCTGTGCAAATGAGGGTGCATTATAAAGATTTCAAGGTACTGTTATGTGAAATATTATGTTTTGAAAAAAAAAAACTACTTTTGCTGTTAATAAATAACAGTGCAATAATGAAATTGATTTTTAAAGAATTCATACATAAAATTATTACAAAAAAACTGATGAAATAATAATAGAGCAAAAAATACCAATGATTCTCAAACTAGGGTATGAGGGAACTGTACTTGCGTATTATAACATCAACCATAAACATTGCTGAAATCATTGGCATTTGTCAAACAAAAGCCAATTACATCATCAGTCAGCAATGTTTCAAGGAATTTGAAAGTAGCAATTAATGCATTATTTTGTTTTGTCACACCATTGAGCAGCAATTTTTATCTGGTTGACCAGATAACAAGAAAGTACTGTAGTAGCCTTTCAAGAAAAGCATACCAGGAGAAAAACAAACTTAAGAAAATGATGATTAAGTTTTATGCAAAAGAAATATTAAATCCTGTTTTGCAGTAAAAGGGGTATGGGGGAAAAAATTGAGAATACTTTTTCTAGTTTACAGAAGCAATCATTTTAAGCATTCACAGAACAGAAAATGTGTTAATGTTTCTATGTTATCCCCCCCATACAAACAAACATTTATAGTGGTCGATTTAAAGAAAGCCTAATGTATTTATATTCCAACACTTTTTTAAAAAATTACTTACCAGGATGAGGAGCCCATCCACCTGTAATTAAAAAAAGTTAAAACATTAAAAAGGCATTTGTTTATTCCCAAATGTAAAAACATAAGATTAAAAATAAATTTTATTTGAAAACAAAATATTCAAAAAATTTCCTAATTTCTTTATTCTATTGAACAAAATTTGTATTACATTAAGATATTTAAAAAAAAAAATTTTTTTAATAAGTTTAGTAAACATTTTTGAATGTAAAAAGTATATTTATGTTCCAATGTGGGATTAAATTACGATACACATAGTCTAAGCCATTCTTTTTTTAACATTTTATAAGATGCTTCTACAATTTTGTTCAAATAAATTCAAGTTATCCCAAAAATTTCTTTGGATGCCATCTAGTAACAAACGCAGAAAATTTGAGAAGTTACCAAAACTTTCGGCAGGATGCATTTCAGTAATAAAGGAATACAGAGACCTATTTTCATTTATGGATTTATACCAGCTCCATTAAATATTAGACCTTAATACACTGAACAGAGAACGAAAAAGTAATAATGAAACACACAATACAGTATTCCTGCAAAAACAGTGCAACACGTTTTAGGAACCACCATATCATTATATTTCATGATTTTGGATACTGTTTTAGTGAGCTCACACCTGGGTCCCCCCCCCCCTTGAAAAATTAATACAAAGATATAACAAATTGAGTTTTTAAAAACAAAAAGATAATCTTATGCAAATTGCCTACAAGGCAGCAATTTCATACAGATCAAAAGATTCAATTACTGTCAAATGCAGGGGAATTCCTTAAATCCATGAATGATATGTTTGAAGATATAATTTTTTGAAAATAAGATGGTCAAGAAAAGATAAATTGATTAAAAAATACAATGGTTTACAAAATGAAGTTATCAGTAATGGAATATGAAAAAAAAAAAAATGTGCAAGAACTTGATGACGAAAATTGTTTTATGTACTTGGCATCCTAATACATCTGTATACTTATTTAAAAAGTAAAACCCAAACCTTCACATATTTTACACAGTTTAAAATGAAACATATGGCAATCTCAAATTAAAGCAAACATATTTTAGAGTGCTCACAAGTTGGCTAAACATATGTCTTTTGAAAAATAAACATCCTTCTTTTGTGTACTGATACAAACATTTCAGTAACAGTCAAAAAATTTTCTTTAAATAATCCTTGTTTTTTTCTGGGAAGATTTGTGTTTCATTCTGAGTCAACATATATCATTTATCAGTTTTGAAATAGAATAGCATAGAGCCAACATTAGATTAGAAATATTAGATCATGTCTTTTTACAAAATTTTTATGAAACTTTAACAGAAAAATATCCTTTGTTTTAAAATCTTGCCTTATTTATATCATTGTTGGTAGAAGCACTGAGTAGCTATTTTGAAGGATGAAGAGCTCAAAAAATAAAATAAGAATCAAAATATTTGATGAGTACCTTGGGCACTCTGAGAATTACTCCTATCAGTCCAAATTTTGAAAACTTGCCACAAAAATGTCAAACACTTGACTAATTTCATGTTGCTGCCTTAATATTATATTTAAAAAAATGATGAATTAAAGTTATATTTTTCCTCGGCTATAATTTATGTAATAAGTTTTATAAAATTATTTTCCTAAAACATTTTCTTGTAGTTATAATTTTAAAATATTTCTTCGCTTCCTGGGGAAGTTTACATCAACACTCAGTAATTATATTGCCAAATAGAAGAAATTATGCTTGTCTTGTTGTTTAATGAATCTACACAGGAAGACAGATCGATTTATACAGAACAGAAGATTAAACAATTTCATAAATAATACACACAAAATATTTCCAATACATCATGTTTAATAAACATATTAAATATAAACCACATTAACATCACTGGGATAGAACAATAAGGAAAAAAAAAATTTCTATGCAGAAAAACATAATTACAATTATATGGACTAATACCTTGGGGCCCATAAGGAGGTGGACCACCCCATCCACCTTGGTAACTTCCAGCAGGAGGACCCATCATGCCATTATTCATAGGAGGACCCATAGGTCCAGTCATAGGTCCTGGCATAGGTCCACCTGGACCCATTGCTGGCCCACAAGGACCTGCAGAACCAGGAGTTGGAGCACCAGGACCCCAACCAGGTCCCATAGGGGGGCCTCCCCCCCATTGATTGGATTGATTAGTTTGTTGAGTAGCTCTTTTCTTGTCACGAGGTTCAGCATGCTTGCATTCAATCTGAATGATTAAATAAAATTTCATCAGAACAGGAACAACCAATACATTTTCAAAGAATAGTCAGAAGACACTATGGTCTTTATTCAATATTATAGTCCATTTCCTTAAATTTACTTCTAATATTCCCCTTTATGTTCAAAGCAAAAAATAGGTTTTTATCACTTTAATGGAGGTTGAACATCAATGATAAAATAATTTTAATGCCCTTATTTATATATATATATAATAATGTTTATAAACTCCAGTCGGAAGGAGATACCTCACAGACGAATGAGGAACTGAAATCATAGACATGATTGTGTAATGTCTACATTCAGGAAATGGATTACTTACTTAAATTAAAAACAATGTAAATTTAATCTACTATACCCATGGCTTAAATAAAACTTTTGAAAAATGCTTGAATAAAATGAACAAGAAAACTGAATATATATCTTGTTCCTAATCAGAGTAATTTTTCATTCTGTAGTAAATTATGAATTCTCTGTAACAAACTGGAAGGTGATGTTTTTATACAAAATATAGCGATTAAGAATTTTGTATGTAACTTCAAATAGAATACAACTAATATTTGAAATGTTTATAATTTTAAAAATTTAGAGTGCTTTATGTTTGCTGTCATATGACTAAATTAACAATTTTAATCTAAAATTTAGACTGCCTAATATCAATCTAACATATCATAAAGAACTTTAGTTCTATCTAGATAATAATCTTATGTATAAAAATACAGAGATTAACATACATCTAATATAAGAGAATCAATATAATTCCAATTGAAACAATTATAAAAATCTATAATTAGTGTGTAAAGTGGGTAACTGTAATTTAAGTATACTTTTGCTTCAGGAAAAAATAAATAACAGTTAACAGTTAAATAAAAATTAACAGTTAAAATTAATAAATAAAAAGAAGTCTGAATATAGAAGATGTGAACAATTTTATACATAAAAATATATGTAAGAGTATAAAACATTTTCATATTAAATACTTATTTTACCTTGAAGACAATTACTTGAATATATCTTTTAATCTATAAAAATAGCTATTACATCAACAAAATTAGAGCAAATTTCAATCACCTACAACTTTAAATATAATAATCAGCAACTTATAAGAAAGCAAATTCACATAAAAGATTTGAAAAAATTATTCAATCTTCAACATTTAAATATAATAAGTTTTACCTAATATTTTCCCATAATTTTAAATATTACAAAAGGCTAAATAGTTGTTAAATAATATTATTTTAAATTACACATTAAGTTCAAGAGTAACAAAGAGGGGAAAAAAATTTTCTAGAACAAAATAGATATACATACATTCCAGGAGGAGAAAAAGTCATTGCACAAAACAATTAAATTGTTGCTCACTTTCTTTTTAACACTCTTTTTAAATTATTTTTTACATTAGCTTATTCATTTTCCTCCCTAATTGTAATTACATTTCAACATTTAAAATACAACCTTTAAGTCTAACTATCCAAAAGAGAAAATGACTCTAAATTGGAGAGATACATCTGCATTCAAATAAACCATAACACTTCAAGTTAAATAACAGGATAGATAACAAACTGATGCAATCTTGCAGAAAAATGATGAAATTGAAGAAAATTTTAAAACAAACTCTGAAAGAAGAATCAAATACATTTTTATTATTTCAAAGAAGACTTGAAGATTTAATAAGAATTCCAAAAAATCCAATAAAGATCATAAACCTAAAACAGTGTTTAAGAATGTTTCTTACCTTTAATATTTCAAGAACAAACCAAAATGAAAAATCTCATTGGACATCATATACATAATTCTCTCATCATAAATAATTCTTTTAATAGAACTATATCAAAAATATGTCAAATACATTAAAAGATATTTCTAACAACAATGATTTGTGAAAATGGAAGATTGTACTTTAATAGGTTTCAACTCCATTCATGCAGAAAAATTGCTGAAGAAATGAAGCCATTGATTGTACAAAGACTTTCCAAAACTATTCCTTTGTAGTTCAAGGACTGAGCCTAACATTATATGCCAACACTGAGCCAAATTATCTTTGACACAATAATTGGTATTAATAAAATTTTATTTAAACTAAAAGTAATAATATAAAAGTAAAACTATTTAATCAGTCACAATTTGTTAGTATAAGTTAAATAAACTCATTTGTAAAATGTAATTAGCATTTGGATTAAATTTTATTCAAAAATTAAGTTTTTATGTATAAAATTACATCTATGCAGGAAATAACAAAGTTTATTCTTATATACATTATGCATTTTAAAAAACAGTAACACTAAGTCAAAATGAAATTTTTGTCTATCTATAACTATCACTTGGAAAATTAAAATAAAAATTAAGTTCAAGTTATTTATTCAATTAAAAAAACTAGAAAACTATTTAATATATAATATAGGTGAAGGAAATCACACTTAATTTGATAGTAATAACCGCACAGGTGTAAAAAGACTCATGTTATTCTTGATTAACTACTTTTTATTTGAACAGATATATTTAAAATACTAAATAATTAACTTATTTCAATATATTAATCACATACCAAGTATCATTAAATATAGCACTCCATATACTACAAAATTATATGTAACAACATTTACAAGTAAAACTACACAGCATCAAGATTAAGACTATTAAAATTTCACCATATAAGTAGCACTATGTCTCCTTTGACATAAGTTATAATTTTCCAGTAGTACACTGTAAGTATAAAAGAAAAGTACAAAATATTAGAATACTTTTTAAAATTATTAAGCTTATATATAACTGCACCTTCTTGCCGTTGATTTTCACAAAGTGTTCTGCGCAAACTTGTTTCACACTGTCTTCAGTCTCGAATGACAAAAATCCAAAGCCTAGCCATACGATAAAAAAGGCGAAAACTACTTAATTTACAAGCTAAAAAAAGATTCTGAAATATCCAATGTAAAATACATCTAAGCTTATTTGCAAAAATTAGTTTAAAAAATAGCAATAATTTAAAATAATTTGGTAATTTTATTTTTAATATAATTTAAGATAATTGAAAAATATAAGATTTGCCTTTTTACTTAATAGGTACGTAAGCACTGATAGACATGCATTAGATTTTAACCCCTAAGATTTATAGAAGAAATTCTATTTATAGTAATAAGATAACACCAAATACAGAATCCTACACCTCTGCAATATTCTAAAGAAAATTTTACAGTACCAAAGCTAATATATTTTCAAAAGCAATAAAAGCAACCAAAAAGAAAAAATTAAAAACTGAGTAATTTAACAATGCCAAAACAATAAAAAGAGTTCCAAATATGTTTCAACAAATGCAGATAAGTACTCCAGCCCCAAAGAACAAGCCAGGAAAAAAAAAAAAAAAAAAGATTTGGGGGGGGGGGCATATTTAAAATTTTTTCTAAATTTCAAATGCATTTTTGTTTAAAAAGCAGAATATGCAAATAAGCTTAGGTTATAAAATTATAATTCATGTTATAAAAATTTATATTATGTTTAGCACAAAAAAACAATCAAATTATAAAAAGTACTTCTATATAAAATATACAAAACTAATAGATGATCACTTTTAATTTTCAAATGAGAAAACTATATAAATGTCTTAACACAATATATATAATAAAAACACATACTTATGAACATTTATCTCAGTGTTATAAATTCATTACTGTAATTAAAAAGTAAATATTATTAAATTGAAAATTATGCATATGAAATATATACAAAGTATTAACTGCTAAAGCAAACATTTTTTCCCTAATAAATCCTACATAATGTGACCGACTAAGTTAAATATTAAATTAAATTATATTATACTACTTATATAATAGCTAACAATTGTGTTAAAACCATACTTCAGACCTTTCTGATTCATAAATAAGATTTCATATTTATAATAATAATATTTAAAATATGGACTTATAAAATTTAATTAGCATTACAATTCAAATGAGTTCCTAGACAATCCAAACTGAAGGCAAGTCTTCTTAGATTAATCTAATGTAATAACTACTGTAACAAAGATTTGTGAAAATTTCATCAATATAGCATTTAAACAACATTTTATATACTCAGTTAAACTTTTATTAAATGGTACTGTATATTAAAAGATTAACCCAAGAAACATCTACTTAACTCTTAATAATATCTTTTATTTTTAGTTTTATTAATAAAATAAAAGTTTCAACATTGTTCTTAGAATAACTAACACGGGTCCAATACTGGTGTAATAGTAATAATTGCATGTATTTGTTGGTATATTTTATACAATTATACAACATTAAATTTAACATCACCCAATTACTGTAAAAATATTTTCATAATAAAGGATAAATACTTTTAAAAAATCATTTTGAAAGCTGTCCATAAAAAAAAAAATTGGAAGAGAATCTTGTTTCTTCATTTTACAATACAAAGCAAGAAAGAACTAATTCAAACTTTTCAGTAAAGTTATTTCTTTTAAAAAAATTAATACTTAAACATTTTTATTTTTAAAACCTGACATTTTTAAAAAGGGGGAAAAAAAGTTTTCCCAAATCAGTTGTACAGTAAAAATCATTTACAGTGAATAAAAATCATGAGCAAAATTATTGACGTTTGCAAAAAAAATTATTTAAAAAAAAAAAAAATATGCTGCCATTTTTAAAAAAAAAATTTTTTAATGACTTTTTTTAATCTCTTACCTCTGGGTTTCTTCTTTTCCTGATCATACATTAACACTACTTCAATCACCTAAAATAAGTTTTTAAAAGAATTAAAACAAAATTGCTGTGGAAATAGTTTAAAAAAAAAAATGATTATAAATTACAAAATTTTCCAACAGAAATAAAGTTCCTATGGATGGGAAAACATCCTATTTTTTACATCTTAAAATGGATTTCCCATTCAGTTTTATGATAAAAAGTTAAATTTCAATAAATGTAATGGGATGTAACTTCTTTTTAATTTTAAAATAAAAAAGATTTAATAGAGATATTGAAAAAGAGGTGTACATGACAAAATATTTTCAAACATAACAGATAAGAATTCTGGTACTTACATACTATCGCAACTCTATAAACTCATCCAATTAGCAACCCTGATTTTGCATATGTCGTACGGCAACCCTGCACTTTGTTCTCTGTGCTTGCTGTCATTCTAAACCTAACCATTCATTGATATGGCAAGCTCAAATACTAAAATGCGAGTATGGAATTTACCGCAAATTCTTTAATAAAATTAGTATTAAATAGAAATTCAATTAAATTTTTATTGATCATTTATTTATAACTATTTTTCTTGTATTTTTTTGACTACGCACTCCATATTCCTATCAGCGTATTCTATTTTTAGAATTCACATGTGGATTGTATTCAATATGATGGTCAATATGATTGTAATAAGTACCAAAATTTTGCAGGTTATTTTCTCTGAAGAGTTCTTATTTTAATGTATTCATCATACATAATTTCTTACATAAAATTAATTCTTACTACTAGAAATTTTTTTAATTTATTCCAAAAGGAATTGAACTTATAGAACAGATGAATTGCCACAAAATAAATTAATCAAGATTAATAATTTAAAATATGTTCATTCAATTTGAAAATAGAAAAAGATAAATTCCATGTATAAAAAAGAACAGCAAAAAAAATTATTCAACTTTTCCGATGTTTGTTAGTAGCCAAGAAAAGATGAGAATTATTAGGCCAAGTTTACTTAAGAAAGAGAAAGCTTTATATACCGTATTTTCCTGTATATAATCTGCAGCAGTTTTTACGGCGAATAATCCAAAATATAAACTGCCGATAATGAGTCACATAAGATAAAAAATGCACAATATAATTAAAAATAAGAAGAAATTGTCCAGAAAACAAAATTTATTATGGAACGTCTTTTTAAATAGGTATGATAATATTTTTTATGATAATCTAATTAAAACAAAAAATTTTTTTGCTACTGCCATCTATGTTTTGAGTTGTTAAACAAAACATTGCACGCGGAAAAAATCTTTTTTTTTTTTAATTTAGCAAGTTAACAGCAAAAAAATTAAGATCGAGATTGCTTTCCCATTGTCTTTTTCTTTTAAAATCCATTTATTTCTTCCTCTAATTCTAGCTAGTGAGGTTTTTCACGACGATTGGCTCTATAACGTCGATCACAATTTTCGAAGTTGGTCTTGTTTTTTCTCCACAAACGAATATTCGATTCGTCAACGTTGAAAAACCTTACAGCTTCTCGATTTCGGTAGCCTTCTCTAAAGCTTTTAATTTGAAGTTTGCAATGTAACTTACACGCTTTCGCTTCAACATGATGAAAACTTTTCCAAGGACATGATAGCTCTAGTCAAGAGAAAATTGGAAATGGCGCCAGCGCATAGTAACTGTTTTTTCCTTCCGAGGAACCAAATTCGTTTTTGAATGTAATTGGACAAAAACTAGTTATGGCCGAAATACGTCAACCGAGTCATGAAAGCGCCATCTATTATTTATTTTATAAAACATAAACGGCATTTCTTTCAAAACTTTATTGTTAGCTTTTCTGATGGAGAAAGTTTTTTCTCAGATAAACCGCGGCAGTGTATAATACGCACAACGAAATTTGAAGCTTTTTTAACACATAATCCGAGGATTATATACAGGAAAATACGGTATTCAATCCTAAAACAGCAAATATAACAATCACTTTTTCCTATTAAATTTCACATCACCTGCAAATTAGTGCTGAAACACTTATTTTAAGGCTTTGTTAACAAATCAGGATGTCATTTGAAATAAATAACATTTCACTGACATTTACTTATGTGTATCAGCTATAAAATAGTTTTACAATAATTCACCTAAGTTAGTAGTACGATAATTCGACATTTCTTTTTTATATTTTTTTTATAAGTAAGCAACCATCTCGGAAAAAAACTAACAAAAATACCCCAAGAAGGATTTTTGTTAATGGAGATATAGAATTAATGAGAAGCAAATTTTAAATAAGATAAAAGAATAACTGAATATATATCAATACATATATATATATATTTTTCAAATCTAAATTTATTTTTTTAGACAAAAACAACATACTTTTAAACACATATACAATTTTAGACAAAATTAATACAAAAGACGTAAAAATATTTAAAAAGTGCATAAAAAAATAATTAAGTTCAAACCGTTCCATATCTTGAAAAAAAGCTCCGCAAATCAGTTTCGGTGCAATTCGGAGGAAGACCACCCAGAAAAACTTTTGGATATTGCCCAGCTTTTTTACCCTACAACAAAAACCGAATTTAATTGAATAACATAAATAAATGTTTAAAATAAACATGGATAAAAATGTACCAATTTCATACCTGTTGGGTATCTCTGGAACTGCACACTTTTGGATCAATCTAAAATTTGAAAAATTATGAGAAATCACTATAAAAACCATATAGTTTCAAAGTTAAAGCACACCACAATGATAATATATATTAAATTGCTTACTGTTCTTCCATCCACTTCATGAGGGCCACTTGATAAAACTTTGGCCACACAGCTAACATCTTTAAAAGTGACAAATCCAAATCCTCGAGACTTTCCTGTTTCATTGTTTTTCATTACAACACAATCCACAACTTCGCCAAACCGTGAAAAATATTCTTGGAGTTTCTCTGATAGAAAAATGGACAGCATCATCATTTAAAATTAAGTTCTTTGCAATTAATAATTTAATTTTCAACTTAAAATTAAGTTCAAGATCAAAAATGCTTGTTTACTTACCTTGAGTAGTTTCCCAACTCAAACCTCCTACAAATATCTTTCTGTAAATGTTATAGACAACATATAGACAATGAAAAACAAAGATAATTTGATTCAAAATATGTACATCAACTAAACTTTAAAAAATCAATTCCATTAATGAATCAGAACTAAAATTAAATAACTTAGTTAGATTAGGGGGATTTTTGTTGGCAATTTTTTCAGTGACCCTTGAAGGCAGTAGCCATACTACATGTATTGATAGTTTGTTGCAGATAGCAAAATAGGATATTCCAAATAAGATAACATAAAATACAAAAATTTCAACATATGTAAAAGAAAATTATCGAGAGCATTAAAGAAACATTTTATAACACACATTAAGAAATTGTATTGTATCATTATTAGACTTCCATTAATAATTGTAACTCTTTTGAGAAAAATAAATCTTTTTAAGATCATTGAGAAAGATGTAAAATCAAACATTAAATTACTATTTAAGTGTGTATCCTTTTCTGTATGAAATTAGAAATTTAAGATAGAATTGAATTGTAAATGAAGCAATTGAGTTTCAGTTGTACTCAAGAAGCTTGGACTCTGAGACAGTAATCTCAAAAGAAACAAAATTAGCTTTTTGAATCCATATATTATTATTCATTAAAATCTGGTTCATGCCTAATTTACTTTCAACAACTATTCTTTCTCGCGTACTTCTTAATACAATGCTTATTCATTCCTCTTCTTGCTGTATTTCCAAACAAATTCAACATTCAGATTCTTGTGCATTCAAATGCTTGTATTTACACAAACTGAATATTGAATAATTCAAATAAAACCTTCAGCAAGGCTTTATTGTATCACGGATATTTTTCTCATGTACTCCAAAATCATTTTAGTAAAATAATTGCAAATTAAACATCTTAGTTATATTATTTAGGAAAAACAACAGGAGGCAAAATTCAAAAAGAAAGAAAAGTTATATAAATTTGTAATGAATATCAAAGATAAAATATTTTCCTACAAGAACAATGAAATGTTTCTTTTAAAAAAAAAAAAATATTCTGCTTTTTTTTAAAAACAAAATCTACTGATTTCAAAAAACAAATAACAATCAAGTAAAAGGAATGTGATGTTATCACAATAGATCTATATTTCATTGTATCACGGTTACCGGTTCAGTCCTAGGAGAGCTCACACCCTTGGCGCGAATTATTTTGGTTGGCGATAATTGCGCCATCTTAGTAACCCTACTTTGATACTTTAGATGAGGTAAACCAAACTATTTCTGGAATTTTCGTATTTTGTAGGCGGCATTTCGAATTTCATTTTGTTATTGGACACAGGGCTGGAAGTATGGCGGCGTGTGTGAGTGAATATACCTTAGAATTTTTTTACTTTGCTGAATGTGAAAGGTAAGAAAGAATTAATTGAATGGTGTATGAAGGAAGGATTGATTGCTTCGAGTTATGAATGTCCCAAATGTAATAAGCGAATGAGATTATACAAACGAAAGAGTGCAGTTTTGGATGGATTTGAATGGAGAATATATATGGCGGCGCTCACACGATCATTCGCTTAGCGATGAGACCTTAAGGACTTTTTAAAATCTGCTATTACGCTGTACCTTCCACTTGGAAAAGATCACTAGTAAGAAAGTAAGTGCTGTTTTTATATTATTTATATCAAATGTCTAATTTCAGTATTGTTTACATATATTTTCATTACGCATCCACCGTATCCCGTTACATTCACTTGCCGCCATTGTCAGTTTCGTTTGGCGCCATCTCGTTCTGGCTTGGCGCTTATTTCGGTTTGTCGCCAATGGTGTGGGCTCTCCTAGGATTTTACCACGGTTACCAAAATAAACTGTTAACCAGAATGAAATCTAAAAACCAAAGAAACACTCTAATTACACTCCAGCTCTCTTTTTTTTTTTTCATCTCTAAATTTCAATTTAAAAAAGTAGCTAATCAAACCCAAATATAAACATATGATTTTGGAAATTTTTTTGGTACTTTTCCATTTTGCTGGCACAGGTGATAAAATCACCAAAAATGATACAACTGATGCCGTATGGAATATTCTTACTAGTAAGTTTTATCGGCAAATTTTTAAAACAAGTTGTGAATTTTTTTAGAAGCAACGTCTTTCTCCTAAACACGTCAAAAATGAATGAAAAATGAATGAAAATTTGGACTTTACCTGGAACAGTTGCTGTGTATATAGTGTTTTGTCACCAATATAATCTGGTCGACAAGTTTTGAGACAGCAAAACGAAAAGTACCATTTTTTTCATAAATTGTAGCCATAAAAAAAGAATTTGAATCTGATAATGAAAAAAAAAAAATTCATTGTAACAAAAACAAAAAGTTGCTGCTGAAAGATCTGAAGTTTAAGTTCTTCACAGGGGTGATCAAATCAACGATCATGCTTTCAAATTCTTTAAATAAATTTATGCTGGTGAAAAAGAGGTTGTTTTAGAGAAAAATTCACCAAATAATTTTGAATATTTTATTTGATGGGAAAACTAATTTTGAAGAACTGTTTTGAAATATATTTCAAATAAAGAATTTTTGAAAATAACCAATATCAATTAGTTAACATCAGTATAACATAATAATTCTGTATAATAATGATATTATGTAACCTACAAAAATAACCAAAATAATTATTATATATAATAGTAAGGTACTTTCATATTATCGCTACACAATCACCAACTCTATTAACTCGCCAAGTTGGCAAACCCTATTTCCCATGTATCATATGTACTGAATTGGCTATCAGGTATTTCATATTTCCTATAATGTCGCCAATATTTTGTGATAATACGCAAGTACCAATAATATTTATATAAGGAATATACAATAACAAACATAATATAAAATAATTATATAATAATCATATTATGAAATAATAACATAAAATATATAATTATAGTATGTAAAAAATAATGGTGCTAATTTGATATCGGGGGTAGTAGCGCCAAGCTGTTGTTTATGTTCGCCAAGACGGGTGATAATATTACAATATGGTTAGCTTAATACTTTTGTCGTCTGTCAATGTGGTTGCCATAGGGATAACGTATATTAGAAATAACTTTTATTCGTTTTTTCCCGCTATAACCCTTTAATTTCAGACGATATCTTTAAAAATTTAACCATTTTCAGTTTAATTTTTCTATTCTTTGTGTCTTCTGTTTAATTCTGGGCTATTTTCGAATATGGATATTTCTAAAATGAGTGAGTACTAGAATATTTTTTTCTTAAAAGAATAAGTACTGTGCTTTTAATTATCGCTATAAATAGTTTATTTTCGTTTTAAAAATGTTTTTTTTTCTACATTCTTTGTTCGATGATACTTGTTGAAGGAACTTGCAGTGCAAGTTTTAATATTGCAAGCTTTCACTACTTTGTAATTGATATTCTAGATTAATTTTAACATACATTATGTAATCATTTTATTCATAATGAAAAAAATGTAATTATTACTATGTGTAATCATCATATATTATTCGTTATTTATAATTGTTTCTTTTAGCATTTATTTATAAATATTACATATTTTGTTATTTATTTATAATTATTATCTTATTTATTTATAACTATTTCTGTTGTTTATTTATAGCTATTCTTTTGTTTATTTATAGTTATGTATTACGATTATGTTTTTTACAATTCGATGATTATTCTTTTTAATAATTACTGTTTAATTATATTATATGATTATTATTTCTAATAACTGTTATAAAATTGTACTATATGAATATTATATATAATTACGATAAAATAATATTATAAGATTATATGCTGCTTATAATACTATTATTAGTTCATGTTACTTTTTATTACATAATATTATTATTAATTATTTATTTATTGATTGATCTACGTTATTCTCGATCTCTTCCTATATCTTTTATTTGAAATACATTTCAAAGTATTTCAAAACAATTCTTTTAAATTGTTGTGTATCATTAAATTACCGTTAGGCCACTACATTGGATTTAATTCCAGCAACAAGCAGCACTTGGCGCTATTACCCCCGTTATCAAATTAGTTCCAAAATAATAATCATAATATAATTATAATTGTATTATATAATTATATTACATAATACATAAAATAATTATACTTTATATCTTAATATTATTCAATAAAAGAATATCAATAATTGCTGATAACTTGCAACATTCCAAAAATTGTGAGTTCCTTTAATGAATTTTCATCAAACAAGGAACATTTAAAAATGCTTATTTAAAAGTAAAATGAAGTGGAAATGCATAATTTGCAGCAATAATTAAAAGCACAGCCCTCATATTCTTTTAAAAAATATCCTTGTACTCACCATTGATATTAGAAATGAATACAAGATACAATAGAAGACTCAAATAGTAGCTTGAAGAACAAATGCAATGAAAATGGTTAAATTTTCAAAAAAAATCAAAGTAAAATCATCTGAAATTAATAGGGTCACCATTAAAAAAGTCAATAAAAATCAACTCTGTAATACACATTATCAACATGGCAACCACGTGATAAAAATATTAAAGTAACCCATATTGTAATGTTACCACCCATCTTGGCGAACATAAATAACAACTTGGCACATAGCACTCTGATATCAAATTAGCACCAACCATTTAATTGTTCTTTTTTAAGAAATAAATCATTGCTTTTGGATTAGCAGGTTTATAAACTTTATGTTGAAAATGTTTTTCAAATCAGTTTCTCATTTTTGCGTTTGTTCCTTCAAATTACGCTGAACTAATATGTTTGAGAGGCATGATTTAGGTCTTTTTTAAATATGAAACGAAAAGAGAAAATGTCTATGAAATAAATGGCATATAAATAAAGTACGAATTGCAGCAAATGTCAAATGTGCAAGGATGCTATGCATTTAGTTATGGTTATATTTGGGAATGCGGAAAGACAGAAATGAATGTGCATCCAAAGGAGGTGTATTAAAAAAAAAGTAGGGTAAGTATGCTTCACATTTCACTGATGATTAATATGTGAATGTACGAGAACAAATTCAATTCTTACTTTGCAAAGCTCATGTAGTAAATATGCATAAATCCTGAAATCCAAACTCGTTCTTACTTCTCCTCGAGGGCACTAAGAATTTACACTCCTTCTGCAGAACTTCTATGTCTTTTCCTTCATTTTTCCTAGTTAAATTCTTTTTTCTTTAATTTTCTTAAGAATATCAGACTAGAACTTTGTTCAAATGAATGATTGATAATTATGAAAGTATTGTTATTTGTACTTCTTGATGGTTTTTTTTTGGAAAATGCTATTTTGTAATCTCTTGGAACAACTATCAATACATATCAATGTAAAGTGACTGGTTATAATCAACAAATAATTGCCTTCCCCAATTGACCCTTTAATGTACACTTTAAACCATTAGAGGATATACTTAACCTATCAACTACAAAGTTAGACACTTTTTAGTTAAATGAACAATTAAAAAACTCAAAACTCTATTATAGGCATATAACTTAGTAGGGATATTAAATGTATATATGATACCATTAAAGACTGAAAGCCATTAATGTGCAGATTAGATTCATTAAAGCGTGAAATCAAGAGTTTTCCAAATTTTAACATCTTCACCTTAGCAGTTTCTGTATCATTTAAGTTCTAAAGTTTCTCTCTCGTTATCTTTCTGTTAGAAATTTTGATTGAAGATTGACTCATCCCTGAATAATTTAGTTTAAAGTGTAGTATGGGGGGGGGGAGCACTTGGCACAATCCTTTTTTTAGCGACTAAAGGTGGTACTTTTTTCGGATTTATTATAGAATGAATTCGATATCTCACCATGACATTTAGATAAAAATCGCGAAATCCGAAGAAAAATCACCAAATACAAAGTGGCCCCCCCCCCCCTTATACTACACTTGAGCCAAAATGTGTCCCACACATTTAGAAATAGAGTGGCAGAGACAGTAAATGGATTCGAAAAAGACCCTTGAATTAATTGATAATAAAATTTAATTTCGACGGCCGCTATCTTTGGAAAATAAATTAAAAGTTAAAAGCTCCAACCTCCAACATTACAAAGTGTAGCTGCACATACCGATATAACAATCACAAACATGATAAAAAAAATTATAGTTCACAAGCAATTTTCAGTGAAATAATATAACGCCTTGTAACGGATCACCCAAGTCAATGTGCAGGTTATCAAGCTAATCTGCACATCAATCGACTTTCACACTTACGCAATAACATACACATATCAACGCGCCAAAAAAAAATGTCTATATATTAAATATATAACGAATTAATGTTAGAATGCTTTAAAAAAACACTTCTTTTCATATTAAATGTGCAAAAGCTGTAACAATTAAGTACTCAACAAAACACAATAACAATAATCATAATACGTTAAAAATTACAAATTTGTACAATTCCAAACAATAGCATTAACGAAATCCAAGATGATATTATTTCAGAAAATGACTAGATATCTGAACTATTTACCCGGCTTCTTCGCTCTGTCCATCTTCTTGTTTTACTTGTGTCATTTTTTCAATAAAAATGGAAATATAATTTTAGATTCTTAAAACACTCAACGACACACAAGAAAGTCGTTAAATAAAGAACACTTTTTTACATGAGGAGAGGGGAAGGAAACGGGGGGGATGACATTCTGCAGGGTTACAGAGCTTAGCAAATTTCTCGCCAATATCAGCGCTTGCTTTGAATACGATGCCAATCATTCATTTTCGCAGTAGACGTGGAACTATTCGCACGGTTAAAGCTAGATTCTTATCGAAAGCATAAAAAATATATATATAACCATCTTTCGAAATAGCAAGTTTAAATACATTGAACAAATTTATTTAAAATGAAATCAAATAATTTATTTGTTCATTATTTTTTGAATAAAAAGTTGAAATATGTAATTGCAGTGGTAAGTAATACGATTGCCAGCAGAAAGCGCTTACATTATTGTTTATGATTGTTTTTTGAAGCTCCGGGTTTTTAACGAAATGATACTGGATTAATTTAAATAATACTATTATTCATGACACGGAAATTCAAAAAAGAAGCAGCTCTCCTCTATTGTACATTTTACAGATGTTACGAATAAGTATTTTAAATATAACCGTTTGATTTAGTCGGATCTTTCAAAAACATTATTACTATAAATCGAAAGGGTAAGTTTTTTGATACAGAATAAAAAGTGTTTACTAAAGTGATTTGAAATGATTATTTTCGTATTTAGTTTTCTATTCTACAAAATACAATGCTTATTTATAATTTTAGATATCTTGTGCACTGAATATTCATTGATAGATTTTATTAAATCGGTTATTTGTTTCGCTCATTCTGTGGGTCATCAAATTACATTTTAATCGTTACGTAATCGTAAATACTTGTTTTATTAATAACAATTCAATATGTATATATATTCATAATGATACAAGTCGAATGATGGATTGACCGGAAGCTATGGTTTTCACTCTGACAATGAATTGAGTTTCTCTGATATTTTTGTTTAATATAAACGGAAAATTTTTAAAGGCTTAATATTTTATCACTTTATATCAAACTCTCTCTCTGTAAAAATAAAAGAGCAGACTTCCAACATTAACTAGAAACAATTTTTTTCTCATACTTGAAAGCTAGATCAGATTATAAATTAAACTCATTTTCAAACGGAAATTAGTATATATCCTTCCATAGTATAATCCTATATTTACGCATATAATGCATAAACTCGACTCAATCTGTTACTAAATTTATGCCAAATAAAATAATGAAAAAGGGGATTTCAATTACATGTTTCTGCTAAATGTAATACATATTTGTGGAAGCGTTTCTTTTTTTTTTTTTTTTTTTTTGTTCCTAATGAAATTTGAGTTTGAACAAGACAAAAATTGAATTACATACTGCCTGTGTTATAGCTTTTAATTAAATGGAATAAAAAGCCTAAATTCTACACGCAATCAATTTTCTTATAAAGAGAAAGTTAAAAATTCACAAATTTAGAAAGCAAGAATTCTCGTTCCATAATAAACCATAGGATACTCTCTTATAGTTTCCTCTTCTAAAATAACTATATTAAACGCTAAATTAAAAATAAATTCCCTTATTTAAATGCCTATAAAATGAACGAAATGTTTATTAAATGTGAATGTAATGTTAAATATTTTTTACCTTAGCAACAATAGAAACTACAATTTCACACAATTTTTTCTTTACAGTAAATTATTTTAAATAAAAGGGATGCATTTCTCTACTATGTTAAAAATCATACGGCCAATTATTTACAAATTACTAAGAGCACTTCTAAATTTATATTAGTTTAAGTATACGAAACATGTTTTAATTTTTTTTTTAAGAAAAAGTGATCAGAATTTTTTACTAGATTTTCTGGCCGTAATTTTATATCCTTGATAATTTTAAATAATTTAAATAGAGTTAATCCATAGAAATGTGTCTAATTATAAAACTAAAATTTTATTTCTAAGAATGTCCCTAAAATGTTAAGATACGTTTACCTATATAATGGACATTATACTTAAATTCCTGTTTAATTTAATTATTGTGAGTTCCAACCCTCCTCCTCCTCCTCCCAAACTTTTTAGACAGTCATAAAAGCTTGATTCTTACTGATTAGTGTGTGGGGGGGATAAGGATGATAATCTTATTTTTTCTGCTTCTTAAATCTTCAGAACATGCATATACTCTGAAAATAGTTTATTTATTCAACCATATAATAGATTACTTCTATTTTTTATTCTTCCGTGTTCTTTTTAATAAATTCTGAAGTGGGAAAAGAATTACTGTTGAGTCAAAGATAATATTCACAGTCCTCTAGTGTAAATCAGTTACTTTTCATTTAATGTTAAATACGGTAAGTTGTGCCAATTCTAGTTCATAATGACGTATAAAAATTTAATCACGCAAAGTGAGAGAGAATATGGTGAAGCATTGAATATCGAAAAATGGATGATGACACAGATAATTTTTACCAAATTGAAACTGTAGCATTTTTTGCTGAAATAAAAGGCCATTTGATTTCATAAATAATTGCGTTATATATATATATATATATATATAAAGCTTTCAAATATCATACAAAAAGAGGATAACCTACATGAAATTGGGAGTAAAACACATGACTTTTAACAAATTTGGTAAATTCAATGCAAAAACTACATTATTTTTTTTAAAACACACATTTAATACAACTGATCACATACACGAGTACATTTGTTATTTTGATAAATAGTTTTGAAATGAGACAATCTATAAAACATAGTTTAAAATTAGAATATAATACATTGTTGACTAATTGTGATATTGGTTGATAAATAACACAGAAACATTAGATTTGTGGTGCCTCAGTTTCAATAGTATGCGATTGCATTAAATTTGGTAAAACACCATTTTCAATAATTTGACCGAAAAAACCGAAGTTTATTTTGCTTTTATTTCAACTTTCATATTATTATATTCTCTGTATTTTAATGTTGGATCATATCTGCAAGCAGCTGTATTATTGGCTGAGATTTATTTTTGTGATAATTTAGTTAAGAAAGAAAAATACAGCATTATGTAACAAAATTTGTTTCAAACGTATAGAGAATGTATTTGATATAGCATGACTACTATAAACCTGGATCCCCATTTAATTAGTTATAATTGTAAGGGGTATATCAGAGTGTTGACTCATAATAAAGTAAATTCTCATCCGAAAACTTGATCAGTTCAAACTTTATAAGAAATAAAAAGTAAAAACAAATCTTTCTTTATAGCCTTGACTCAGTGGCGCACACAAGAGGGGGGGTCCGG
>BMAV01013205.1:855455-908583 GCA_019973955.1 Trichonephila inaurata madagascariensis
GATATCCCTTTTCACCCTCAGTGGAATTGTATCGTGTACCCGTGTTCTTGAACTAATTTCCGTTTTTTTTGTAGTGTTGATCAGCTGTATTGGTAACTTCGTTTCCGATAGCTCGTAAGTGCTTGAGCATGAACATTTTTTTTTTTAATTCTTCAGGAAGTAGATAAAGGCGTCAAAAAAAAGGACATGGCTTTAAAATTTGGTATTCCTCCAAACAGCTTATCAACTATTATAAGAAATTGAGATAAGCTTCAAAATTATGATTCATCGAATTCTTGTTCAAAACGTAGAAGAGCATGTGTCTATGAAGATTTCGACGAGGCAGTTTTGAAGTTGATACACACAATGCAAAATAAAAATGTTCCAATTTCTGAATTTTTCGTAATAGAGAAAGCTTTTCCATTTGTGAAGGTATTGGGATAAGACCAATTTCTACGTAGCAATGGATGACTAGAAAAATTTAAGAAAAGACACGGAAAATTGCACCTGAAGGGATTTTTGGTACATTGCAAAGATATGAAACGTATTATGAAACAAAGTACTTTTTCAAAAAAAAAAAAAAAAACTCAAACAAAATTAACATGTTTTATGCGTAATTAAATTTAAGGACGTATGTGGTGATGTCAGTTTAAAAAGTCTTGTTATAAAATAATGTACGCTTAAAATTACTTGTATGCTTTAAATTAGAAAATGTCCTTAAAGCTCATTAATTTTAAAATAAAATGATTTTCTTTTTGAAAATATAGTGTATTCCTCATCATTCTTTTTTTTCTTTTTCTAAATAGATATTAATTTACAAAAAGGAGTGAGTAATTACTTTTTTTTTTTAATATATAGTGTTTAGGAACTTAAAATTTGCTTTATGTGGTTTATAAAGCATATTGAAAGATGAACCTCTACATAGCGAATTTTCCATGTAACGAACTTTTTTTTGGGATTTAGCCACTTCACTATACAGAGGTCCCACTCAGTGGCGCACACAAGGGGGGGGTGTCATAGGGCCCCCCCATAGCCCTTGATTTTTTTCCCGATTGGTTATAATCCTATGAATATATTACGTAAAATTTAATTATGTGTTTGTTATTAATAATTAATTTTATTGATTAATGCTAATTTTTTATTCAATAATTAATTTTGTATTGTTTTTGTTCCCGAAAAATGACAAAATCAAAAGAATATGTTGGGCGGCATATTGGAGTATGATACCAAAAAGGGTGGACTTGATGAAAACTTGAACGAATAACATGGATGTGATGTGGAAGTTAGAACAGTGAGGTGTTTCTTATACAATTGTCACGAATCTATTTATAGTATTTTACTAAAGATAGAAAATAAAAATTTAAGCATGAGTTTATTTATATAGTTTAGTTTATAATAGCTAAACTTTTGTAGTAAATTTAATTCTAAAATTTAAAAGAAAATAGAGTATTAGACGAATTTTTTAAAAAATGTGAATAAATGAGTCTCACACATACATAAAATACAAATCACTAATTACAAAAATGAAATTAAGCTAATAATTTAAAATATCCCTTGCCTGTACAAATTCAATCTGATATAAGAACGAATTCATTTACCTTTAAAATCTACATTAATATTAACAATAATTATATATTATAAAAAAAAAACATAAATTTTCTTTATTTATTATTTACTTCTTTTTTCTTACATAAGGATAAAACTCGAAACATGTAATTCATTATCAAAGTATTATTAATCACAGTAAATGGATTATTAAAAGCTTATATAACAATTTTTTTTATTTGTAATTAAGTTCCTCATTTACTAAGCTGAAATATATATTTCTTCTACAAAATAAATCCATTAAAAATATTTTGATTTACGTGAATGAAAAAAAAGAACAAATTGTTATTTTTACAGTGAAAATTTCATACGCAAGGGAATTTAACTATTATACTCAAGACACAGAAGAAAAGACTGCCTGAAAACAATTTCCCAAGTGGGGACAAAACTTTTATGTTTCAATGAATCACTAGGGCATAGAAAGATGCTATAACGCCAAACTAGGCAACCCAGAATAATGACGTCATTGCACATCTACCAATGACAAGCAACCTGTTTTCCTTTGACCGTGCCGAAGAGGAATGCCCGAGGTGTGAGGAACTCAAAAAGTGCTCTTTATTTAACGTCATGCCAAGTTATACGTAGCTCTCAACCCAAAGAAATTGCGAATGTTGCTAAAAAAGCATAGAAAATAGTGTAAGTAGCGAGAAAGAAATAAAGCCACTCAGTTTGGAGGCATTATAGTAGTTGTCCTTCAAGGTGGCCAAAAAAAACTTTAAAATTAGAAAAATTAAAAATAACTGTATAAACATTAGATTTTTAGATGGCAATCTTGCAAAAAATTGGAATTATAGCATTTTTTTCTCAATAGTTTTCAAGAGAAGGGCGTAGTTGCCACTGCATCAATGATCTTGGGCCTCCAAGCTACAGGGTCCAACATTTGTAAAAATCGCTAAATGTTATCAATAATCCCATTAACAAAGCTTCCATTTCCAAAAAGGGGTCCTAAAGGGTTTTGATACAGAGCCCAACTCAGGAGTAGCTACGCCAGTGCCTCAAAACCAAATCAATCAATATGAAATATTTCGATGCATGGCCGAAAGTAATCTATATGGTGAAAATTAAAATCTGTTGGTCTACGGAGGTATGCCATTGAAAAACACACAGCCAACACTCACGAATATGTTTATGTGAATATATTTATCCGAAAAATTTACGGATTTGTTTCGATGTATTTGTTTTTTACCCAATAGAAATGTGACTAATTATGCAAAATCTTTTGATTTTGAACTTCAGCAGCCAGCCACGAATCTGTGGCCATGATCACTATGATCACTAGGCTACCATGTCCTCTACAACCGCGGTCGCCAAACTTTTTGACCACATGGACCAGTAAATTCGTAATTTAAATTCCGCGGACCACTGATTGGATTTTTTTTATGTGTTAAATATATTTATAAGAAAAATTGTGATTCAACAACTCATAAAATGCACCAAAAGTAAATAAAATGAAATTATTAATTGCAACCAAATTATGAAAGCTGTATTAATAAACCATAATAAAATAAACGAGAAAACTGTAAAAGCAAAACAACTAACAATTGGTTTAAGTATATCAAACTTTTAGCATTATACATTCCCAGGGTGATGGATGTTCTTGCTTACTTGAAATAAGATTATAGATATTTGGATCCAATGTTGTACTGCAAGACGGAGAACTACATTTATTTCAAGTTGAGAACGGTACCATGTTTTGATGACTGTGAAAGATGAAAAGGCCTTTCTACATAAATAAGTTGTGGAGAACTGAATCAGGGTTTTCATCGCCTGTTCGCTAAGAAAAGAGTGTTCACTTCGAATGGAAAGCCAAAACTAAGATCTTTATGAGAAAGAATGAAATTTAAATTTGAGAATTTCGTCGGACGATAGGTCGATGAGGCTTTCTTTTAGATACATGCTTAAATTATTATCCTAAATTTTCGCTGCAAACGGATCTATTATCCACATATTACCATGTCTGGGATTTTATTCATTGGTAATAACGAGCAAAAGATTCTGTAAGTTATTCCAAGTGCTTTTTAACCAGGGTTAAAACATTTTCCATTTTCTTAACATCATTTTCCATAATGTATTCATCAAAATTAGAAGACATTTGCAGATCGTCTTCAATCAACCGCGTTTACCACAGTAAAATTTTCTTTTGAACCGCATCTATTTTACTTTGTAATGTAAACAGGTCCTTCAGTTGTCCTCCTGCCAGATATGCAAGCTTTGTTAGCGTTCATTGTTGGACAAGAAGTTTTGCAATTTCGAATTATTTTGTTCCTGGAAAAATAGTTTGACTTCTTCCTTTAAAACATAACTTAGCGTGATAAGTAAGTATTCCCCATTCTTCTGGGGACCAGCAAACTTTTCTCGAGGACCACCACTTTGGCAACCTCTGCTCTACAACGTGTAAATAAATTCAACACCTTTGACTAAATCTTGAATTAATTCAAATTAGAACTCAAATTTGTACACAGTATTGTCCAAAGAAAGCTTACCTTTTCTGTATGCTTCTTCGTTAACTGGTGTTACGAAAACCCGAAGAATGTCTGATTTTGACAAAATATTGTGAATACAACTGCACATAAATTACAATTTTTGTACTAATTAACGCTTTTAAAATTTTAAATGATGGCTTACATGTAGAAATAAACTTGCAACTTTTTCATATCTTACACTATTTAATAAAACATTTCAGTCATTTAAAATAACTTATATTCTAAAATTTGCATGAATCAATTGATATAATTTACGTATTCAACAGAAATATCAATGTACAAGTAATAAATGAAGTAAAAAGTTTACTATTTGGCTTTGATATCATAATATAGTGTTGATCCAAAAAGAAAGTGAAAATATCTCGGGATCATTGTTGAATCTTTTTAGGGGGAAAAAATGCTTATAGCCATTCAGAAGTTTTTTTTATTTTACTGTAATTCTTGATTTAATACTATTATATATTCAATTCTGTATCTCAGAAAGCGAAGAAATCATTAAAAAAAAAAATCAAACGTTTTCCTCGCTGTGCTGTAATTTCGGAGAAAGGTTAGATATATTTTACGTATTTTCATAGTAATACCTTTACTTAGTTATCTTTTAAAAAAAAAGAAAAATAGTCAATATTTCCGTTGAAAAGAATTATCTCTTACAGGAAGGACACGGCTCAAAAATCAATCAAGGAGTTTACTCTTACTTCACCATGCATTCTGTCAAAACTCATAAGCATTAATTACTTAACCGAATTCTCTCTTGTCTTCTAACGAGAGGAAATAACACTTCATTTTTCCCGTTTTACTTTTTGAGCCGAAAATATTTCTTCTAACCCATCAATAAACAACAAGTTACATGGTTTACTATCAATTGTTGACATAAAAAGAGCAAAGGCAGGGAAGGACCCCTTCCTGATGAGTAGTTTCTTCCAAAAAACAACCCTCTCAAAGATTAAATGCGTCTTCAAAATATGTATTAAAACTTTTTATTAATTAACGCAAACATTTTATATAAAGTTGTTATTTATTTATCATAATTTTTCAAAGAATATAATAAAAAATAAATAATGATGAATGATAGAGATTTTTTTTTTACAAGTCTTTAACTATCATTCATAATTTTGATAATTTTTTTGATATACAATGAAGTTTATTTGATATTTTAAATAACATTAATCTTAAATTAATTGGTTGTTTTGAATTATTGTTGCACAAAAGGCAAAATAGGGAGTATTGGTGACGAGTTTTGAAATTCTGATTAATGATCAAGTGACGAAGTCGACAACTAACAGGTCATCCACTCCATGCCACGGACGATTTTGAGTCATAACAAATTTATTGTGCATCAGTCTCGGGGCCGGTTTAAGCTCATTTCGGTCCCTGTACGCAGAAGACCTACATGACCCCTTGGAACTGGTGGATCCGAGGCGGGCTCTTGAATCCGGTTAAGTCCAGTTTATCTGGACCTTTTCGGATCCCTGAAAACCAATGGATAAATCTGCACTGATCAGCCTCATTAAAATGCACTAAATGCACAAGACAAGAAGATCAGTCTTATTACACGATTGATTTTGAAAAAATGAGACCTGATCCCATTGATTAAAAAAAAGAAGAAAAAGAAATCGTGTTTTAATTTTTTAAACCAAATTTATTTTTTTACTTTCTTCAGGTGTATATACAAGATAAAAACTAAAATTAATTAATTGAAGTAATGAGTTTGTGATCTTTTATTTTTTCTGGAGGCAAGAGGTATACTTGAATGTCATTTAGATTTTTACTAATTTTTTTGGGAGGAAACAAAAAATTCAACTCCAAAAATTAAAATTTGTACATAACGTACTCAATAATTTTTTTATGGATGTTTTAGTTTTATTCAGAATATGGAACTTTAAGGAATAAATATACATAAAAACAAATGAATGTTTGGCTGTATGTCTCTTATGCCTTCTTAAGCCGTTCATTCGATTGCGATGCAACTTTGGGGAATGGTTGGACACCTGCCCTTGAAGGTTTCTGAGTTAGTAAAACTATGTTCCAATAGATGCCCAAGTGGAGTTGTGGGGTGTTGGCGAGCTTGGCCACACTGGGAGCGCTAATATGCCAAAAGGGTTATTGTAAAATCCTCGCAAAAGGCAGTACACATTGCTTTATTGGAGGTTGGGTGGCTTTTTTCGTTAGCAGCGGGGTCAACGTCCCTCACAATAAACATTGGATTAGAATCATACCTATTTGTAATTTTCGAGCTTTCGTTTCGTACACCTCTCTCTCTTCAGGGAATTAAAGGACATCTCCATTATCTCCATTTTTAAACTATTAGACGTAAAGTCTTGAAATTTAACAAGCAGATTTCTTTCATAGAGTAGAGATCCGCTATAAAATAGGTTTTGCGAAAATCAATCATCAAAGGGCGTTAAAGAAAAAAAATTCCCGTTTTTGAACTTTTAGACCTACAGACTTGAAAATTGGCACACGCGTTGCTTTCGTAGGGTAGTAATCCGCTACCAAAACGGTTTTTCGAAAATAGACCTTGAAAGTGGGTTGCGAAGGTTAATCGTGCGTTAAAGATAAATATTCCCGATTTTGAACTATTAGACCTTCAGACTTGAAATTTGGTAGGCATTTTCCTTTCATGGAGTAGAGATCCGCTAAGAAAGGGTTTTGCCAAAATAGACCACCAAAGATATTACAAAGGGTTAAGTGCTATTATAAATAAATATTCTCATATTTTAACTATTAGAAGTGCAGATTTGAAATTTGGCTGGTAATATAAGAAGTTGAGAAGCGCTACAAAAGAGGTTTTTACAAAATTGAAACCCAAGGAAAAGCGAGGGGAAAAAAGAGTGTTATAGATTAAAGAGAATTTCGTTTTTTCGAATTATTAAACCTAGACTTGAAATTTTCCTCGCATGTTTCTTTCATGGAGTAGAAATCCTCTAAAGGAGGGTTTTGCGAAAATTGACATCCAAGAAGGGTTGTGCGAGGGTGTTTTATATAAAAAAAATTCCCTTTTTTCAATAGCTAAACCTATTAGCATGAAATTTAGAAAATATATAACTTTCGCTGAACAGAAATCTGATAAGGGGGTTTTCAAAAGTCAGCTCACATGGGTCTTACGGAGGCATTATAGATTTAAAAAAAGAGGGTGTGGCTGTGCCATAGACTTGGATCACGTGTTGTACGTGAATACGCCTCGTAACGGGTAATATTTTTTTATATAAAATATTAGTATTATTTATGTATGTCATAATCATGTTTGAACACTAAGAAGTCCTCCTGGTTTCCATGTTTTTTGCTTTGCTGGCAACTATTTTCTTTCAACGGGTTAAGGTCTGTGATACTAAAAGTATGACACAAATGACATACAGTATACATCGAGATTTTTGATAAACGTTAAATCAATACAGGTATTACCTAATGTTGTTGTAGAAGTTTCAATGTTAGACAAATTTAGCTCACTGTACATGAAGCCGGGCAATCAGTGGTCTTGTGAGACATTAACATTAAAGTCTCCAATTATCGTAATTGGGGCAGTAAGATCAGGATTGTAATCCGATATAGTTTTAGTGATGTTTTAGGAATATATTAGTAATGATTGTGTAACATAAAGGTTTAATTTCTGCTAACTCTGTATCCGGATGGATGTACACACACCCGAGTATGAATTTAAAGATGCCATTGACCTTTACGTTTACTAGACAGACATCACCAGCCTTTGTATCTTTCATTCCCAAATTAATTTCCGAAATGTCAGTATTAACTCTATTACAATCAGTGAAGCTATTGATGTTGCGATATATGGGGACTCCACCGGCTTTGTGACTGGATGATGATGATACCGCAACGGATGATGTAGTTTCAATTTGTCTGTGCTTAGCAGTATTACAATATGATCTCAGATCAAAACCAGGTACATTCACTGACATGGAATCTTCCATCCAATTCTCGCTGATTGCCAAATAATCAGATCAACTGATGATGGAATCAGCAGAGATGTCTTCTGAGTGCACGACCAAGCTTTGTGCATTAATGGCGGTGATAAGCATAAGACAGCGTTTCTCAAGCTGTGGGGCGCCCCCCTAGGGGGCGTGAGAACCCTAGAAGGGGCGCGAACATATCGAAAATAAAGAAAAAAATTAATTTACCGGGAAAAAATTAATAATTCCGTTTTAAAAAATTAATTTACCGGAATGAAGTACACAAAATACTTTCTGACATAATAAAAAAATACACACTTACAATGATATAATTTATATGTATCATCTAGCCATATTACTTCATCGAGCATAAAAGCTTTCACTTCGATACATTTATTAGCTATCTGATTCTATAACTAAATAAAAAACACAACATTTTGTTTGATTTACTATAATCCCACGATGAGAGATATTTTTATTAAGTTTTCTTTTTAAACCTAAAGTACTATTTCAGAGAAAAGACAAAACCCAGACCTAGAGAAACATTCTAGGAAGATAAAAAGTTTATCTGTTTGACCTTCGAACTTACTGGTATGGTTAGTTCATTCTTTTTTTTAATGTCTTTATTTTTCATTTAGGGAAGTTGTAAATAATGCGCTTTTTCCCTTACAAAAGAGTTATATGACATTTGGAAAAGCGCAGAAATCATTTTGAAGGATTATTTGGCCAAGATTTATTTTTATGAGTATTCTGAAATATATAAGGCATGATGAAAAACGTTTTACACAATTCCTTTTTAGAACTAACATTCATATTTTTGTACTGATTACACATTTAACCCTTTGAGCGGTCGCGCGGGTTGAAGAATCAGAGGACAGCAAAACTACAAAAATTTGAACAAAATATGACAGTTTTGCTTGCAAATACCATTCCTGTAATGTTAGTGAAGAGTGTCGGTGATTTTTGTCCTTTATTAAGGTCGCGTACCTTAGAAACATTTTAGTTCGGTTCTATTGGAATTTTTCTCAAATTATCAAAGAAAAGTGAAAAAAGGTAGAAAGTAGGTAAGTATACTTTTTCTTAGTTAAATTATTCACTGGAATTGGGATTTTTATCTTGTACAATAAAAATAATTGTAAAAAAAGCTTTGGGGTGACTCCGTCACCCCGCGCGACTATTAATATTAGTATCGACTGCGCATCTGCTCCCGGGTTAAAACATTTTGAAGTCTTCTCGTTTTAAATATTAAAAATAACACAATTATTCTTTATCGGAATTTTACATTCTTTTTCATTATTTAACATTAATAATAAATGCTAATTCTGTGAGGATTACAATTACACACACACACACACAGTTCGTTTAAATCTATTTATAATATATGAGCATTCATTTAAAAAAATCATTTTACATTTTTGTACAGTGGTGGCCAAAATTGTGGACACTTTTTTAAATTGTTTGTTTTTTAAGCTGGTATACTTAAAGAAAATTTTACATTGCACAAAATGCTAAGTATTTTATATCATTTTAAAGAGAATTTAATACTAAATTCAATATAAAAAAGAAAATTCAAATGTTTGCAACGCAAAAAAAGTGATGCTGCGATAACTTTCAATATACATTGGATACTAATGATAGCAGTGAGTTATCAGAGCTTAGTGAGGTTGCGTTTATTCTTTATTACAGCTTCACATCGATGTTTCATAGTTTGAAGCTCTTCCTTCGTTATTACATGATGCAAGGAAACAATTATATCCTTAATTAGTTCCTTTTTATTTCATAGGTACCTCATTCGGAAAATAGTTTTCAAACGGTGCCGCAAGTCTTCGATAGGATCGAGGTCAGGACTGTTTCCTGGCCAGGACAACAACCCAATAATCTTAGAATGGTACCAGCCTTTTAATTGTTTTATTGTGTTCCCCCCTAGGGTGCCTTTCTCTTAGATTATCTGCGTGAGCTAGAGGTGTAGGTCCAACTAAAGAATGAGAAGTTTCCATGTTCTTAAAATATCTTTATTAAGAACTAGAGCTTAAGATTTTAACAGATTAGATAATAAATATATATGAGATAATCTACGATGAACAAACACACAATACAAGAAATACCGAAATAACCTAACTCGGACCTCTATCAATATCTAACCCGCCTAATCTTAATTCCAATAATATCGTAAGTCCTGATATTAAATAGTCAATCCTACCTTAATCAAATCGTTGATCCGATACTAAGGAAGTTGCGTCTTTACTCGAGTGCAATGGTATGCACCTTGACCTAATGGCTCTATCTTCGGGGTAACCTCAGTTGGTTGTCACTTCACGATTGTATCAATCTCTAACATAACATTCCCAAATTGCCACATCGCTCACTGAAACTTCTGATATATAAAAAGCTATCTAATTTGCATCTTAACTTCACGTTTCACTTCTTGGGTTTTGATTGGAAAAGAGTTGCCATTAATTCTGGCCCCAAAAGAACCCAAAGGACATGTTAATGAAAAGACAAGTGAACCCGTCACATTTTAGCAAGGAGAAGAATCTTGCTGAAAAATAAATGAAGCATTGTTGGTAAACATATTCTTGATGGGGCAGAAGTCTGGGTTCTAGAAAGGTATCAATGTATTTTATGACATTCAGTGTCCCATGGATGATATGAAGGCGACCTATATCATCTTCTGATATTCATGAATAAACTAGGACTGTTTCCTGACCAGGATAACAATGATATTTAGTCAAAAAGCAATGACATCAAATAAAAGAGTAGATTGGGCACATGTGTGACGAAAAAGTGGTATTTCCCTTGTTAAAATTACATAGTAAGTGGGTAGTTCAGTGACTAAATTTGCAGACTAAACGTTTTGTTTAAGATGTCAGAAGACAGATTCAATAAAAAAAATGCAGGAAAAGGCCGAAAAAGGTGCACCACATTTGTTGATGACAGAAGAATAAAAATACCATGTTTCAGAGATAAAAGAATTTCATGGACATCCATCAGAAGTGATCTGAGTGATGCTGGTGTTTCTGTCAGTTCAAAAACAACCAAGGGAAGATTAGCAGATGTAAGACTAAAAGGTAGAATTCCACAAAAAAAAACAAAAAAAAAAGCCGTATCTCAATTTACAGCAGCACTATAAGGGACTACAATGGGCATTGGAATATATTAATTGGGCAAATAATTATTTTTCACAAGTTATATGGAGAGAAGAAACTAAAATATCATTTTTCAGTAGTGATAGCCTAAAATATGTAATACTTAGAAACCAGAACCGCTACATCCTGACTGCATCCAGGCAACTGTGAAATACCCACATAGTTTTATTATTTAGTAATGCATATCAGCAGATGGTACTGGTCGCCTTCATATCATCGATGGAACCCTGAATGTCATAAAATACATTGACACCATTTTAGAACCCAAACTTCTGCCTTCCAATAGGGATCAATTTACCGACAATGCTTCATTTATTTTTCAGCAAGATTCTGCTCCTTGCCATACAGTAAAGTAATTGAAAGACTGGTACCATTCAAAGATCATTGCGTTGTTATACTGGCTAAGAAACATACCTGACCTCGATCCTATCGAAAACTTTGTGGCATCGTTTGAAAACTCTTGTACGAATGAGGTACCCTTGAAATAAAAAGGAGCTAATTGAAGATATAATTGTTTCCTGGCATCATGCAAAAACGAAGGAAGAGCTTAAAACTACGTTCAGCTCAATGAAACATAGATTTGAAGTTGTAATAAAGAATAAACGCAACCTAACTAAGCTCTGATAACTCACTGCTATCATCATTATCCAATGTACATCGAAAGTTATCACAGCATAACTTTTTTTGCGTTGCAAATACTTGAATTTTCTCTTTTGTAGTGAATTCAGTATTAAATTCTTTTTAAAACGATATAACATACTTAGAATTTTGTGCAGCTTAAAATGTTCTATAAGCATACAAACTTAAAAAACATAACAATTGAAAAAATTGTCTACAATTTTGGCCACCACTTATTCATTGCCATGCTGTTGATTTTACTCTCCTTAGAATTCAGCTAGTGCCGACTGGGTGGCGTAGCTAGTTTGTTGCTGGCCATCTGCACCTAAGACTGCGGGTTCAACTCCGGCCCATGTCGGTGGATTTTCATGATGCAAAAAATCGACACCGGCGATGTCGTATGATTATGAGGCATGTAAAAAATCCCTTGAAGTGCCCGTTTGCCTTGGCTGCCAAAATTCTTTAAAAAAATTCTTTAGTTCAATTTCGCATCGTCAGAGCTCAGGAAACTGGGAGAGCTCATCGTCAGAGCTCACCTTTGAAGAGGAAACTGGGCATCAAAATTACTTCCGGCAATTGGTATCGCCTATTATACTGTGCCGCACTAAAAAGTGATACCAGCTACTGGGGAATGAGCTAGGTCTGCAAAGGTAAGAAATACTAACATTTGCAATTACACGTTTTGCGCAGACGTCGGATAGGTTGTCCAGACGTTCGCGGGAATGCTAATTGTGACGGATATGATAGAGAGCAACATAGATTAGACTATTTTTCTAATGACATTTAAACTTTTAGAAATAGATGATGGAAAAAATAAATCTTTAAATAAATATCATATCATTCCAATTTAAAAATTATAGATACGAAAAATAACAGGATAATTATCCTATTGTTTAAAAGCACTTTGTTTAAAATATATATTACTTAAAAGTATAATTTGTTTAAAATATAAATTACTTAAAAGTAACAAATACAAAATGTTATACTTATCTTGTGAAATTGTACAGTTTAGAATTAAGATCGTATGGCAGCTTTACCTCCAAAGCGCATTATTATTGTATAAAGAGGGCGCGATAAAAATTATGATTGAAAATTGGGTCGCCAATAGTGAAAGTTGGAGAAGGATCTGAAACACTATCACAAAACATTTTTACTTTGGCGACTAGTGTCGGCAACGGATGTTGGGAAAATCTCTGGTACTCATCTCGTACCTCTATAACTGTAAGAAACGCCTGACCAAATCCGTGATAAAACTTGAAATCGTTTTAGGTCCTATAAAGGATATCTAATGATGTGACGCAACTCAAAGACACATAAACTAGTTGTTTTTGCATCTATTTATCATATTGGTACACGATTTGATTGAACGTGCCTCATTGTGATTTGTGGATCGTGATCGCACATTCGGGCACGATGTGCAACTCCGTGTCATTCTATTGTCGATATTATATCAGAGGGAACGATACTTCTTCAGTACACGTCGTAAATAATGTTCGGTGTTCGGCCTGGAGCAATGTCAAGACCATGTTCTTCATTCCAAAGCATAGTGCCTAGCAAGCAGAACCTCCGACTTCGGTGCACTTCTGTCACACTGTAGATGCTCGATCGGATCATCACCAATGGCGTTAGCTGCCACGCAACTGGTTTTTGTGTTAGCATGAAATGAATCCCTGTGTACTGTAATCTTGTAATGCTTATACAATGGTTGACCAAGTAAGAATTGTTTCCAAGCTTTTACCATTGACTTTTTGACCATGCCGCTGAGATACATAGATTTATGTATCAAGTTCTTTATTTTAACATTGAACGCCTGATCATCGTTTAATTGACGTGGTAGCTACTGCAATATTGTGTCCACACCCACGGGAACATTAATGATTTGTCCAGTGATACAATAGCTGCCGTCGTAAATCAATCGACGTATCTGCATGAATGGAAGTCGTGGTAATACTAGACGTGCATTAATCGGATTTAATGAGGGTAACCTGTGTTGCTTAAGTGGATACACAAATCCGTTCGAACATGGACACTTTGTCCGAGTTCAGTGAGTTTTTACACGGATCGCACAGTTTAAAATGAGCCACTAGATTTCAGGGAAAGTATTATTAAGCAGTGGTAAGTGTTTTTCTTTTATTAGCTTCAATGAGAGCAGAAAACATAGATGTTTAAACACATAGATTGTTGACAAACGTCGTCGTGAAACGTATACTAGCTGCTGCCCAATGTGTTTTCATAAGCAACGATTGTACACAATCGATGCCTACACAGTTCGATGTCAATATGGAAGCGATTTCATCATCCACTTGCATAATTTGCAGTTGTACTGGTACCGTCATTGATCCGCTCTGCCTCATTCCTTCTTTTACGTTCCCGGTAATACTTTATTCGGTCATATGGTGTTTTATTGGTACCATTCTATTGCTCTTGAGAAGTCCTTTCCAACCCTGCATAAACACTATAATTGGATTTGGCCTTTCGACGCGTTTAGGCTGACATTATATACGCTGAAGAGCCATAAAAAACTGGTACACCTGCCTAATATCGTGTAGGGCCCCCACGAGCATGTAGAAATGCCACAACACGACGTGGCATGGATTCGATTAATGTCTGAAGTAGTGCTGGAGGTAATTGACACCATGAATCCTGCAGGGCTGTCCGTAAATCAGTAGGAAAAAGAGGGGGTGGATATCTCTTCTGAACAGCACGTTGCAAGGCATCCCAGATATATTCAATAATGATCATATCTAGGGATTTGAGTGGCCAGCGTAATTGTCTAAGTATTGCTTCTCAAAGTTGCAATATTCGTGACCCAATATTGAATCATAATTTTCATAGCGCCCCCCTCATACAATAACTATGTATTGAATTCAATAATACAATATTTTGACCTAAAACTGCGAAACGACTTTAACTTCTTAAGTAACCTCGGCGTATATAAATGTATTGCTAAGCCAAAACGTTTATTTCCTCGGACGTATATATACGTCTTTCCAAAGTACGATCTTCTCTATGCAGTGCTATAAAATTATTCCGAAGGTTTTGGAAAACAATAAAAGGACCTTGACAGGGTTTGCGAAGAATTTACTTATTTCAGATTATTTGCTCTTCTTTATTCCTCTCCCCCCAATACATCACATACGCGAGCCTACGTGGAAAACAGTTGGCATTGTGGGAAGCGAATCGCTTAACTTTTAATCGGCAAATAAGGGAAAAATTATAAACCGTACAAATTATCAAGATAAGTGTTAATTTTTGTTTTTAATTTTATATATGATGAACCCATGGGGTCACTGGTAATTAATAAACTTTTTCTTAAATTAACATTGTTGAATTAATTATAAAATACATTGTGTAGCACTGATGCATTTATAAGTATAATATATCAGTGTAAATGTGTGTTTTATTTTTTATTACGTTAAAATGTATTTTGCACATGTCTAATTTCGGTAAATTAATAATTTTTTAAATAATCTTGTTTTTGACTTTTCAATGTGCTCTCGCCTTCCTTGTAGAGTTGCCACGCCCACAAGGAGGGCGCTTCCCACAGTTTGAAAAACGCTGGTCTAAGTTCAGAAAAGTGCTCCTGGAGCCATTCTGTAGCAATACTGGAAGTGTGGGGAGTCGCATTGTTCTGCTGAAATTCCCCGTCGGAATGCCCAATGGATCCAGGTGATCAGGCAGGATGCTTACATACCTGTAACCTGCCAAAGTTATATCTAGACCAGTGGTTCTCAAACTTTCTCTACTGGCAACCCAATCATAATTTTTATCGCCCCCCGCCCCCAAATAATAAAGTATTGAAAGCAATAATGATGCACTTTGGCGCTAAAGCTACAATACGATCATAAATATAAACCGTACAAATTAACAAGATAAGTATTAAATTTTGTATATGTGTTATTTTTAAGTAATTTATATTTTTATTTTTTTTTTTTACTTTTTAGTTCGATTCACTATAAAAGCGTGTTTTTTGTCTGTTTTAAAACTATAATTTGTTTTATAATTATTTTTACTATACACGGTAAAAATCACAATTCCAGTGAATAATTTAATAAAGAGAAAATATACTTACCTACTTTCAAGGACTTTTCAATTTTTCTTATGATAATTTGAGAAAAAATCCAATAAAACTAAAGAAAATGTTCCAAATGTGCGTGTCCTTAATAAAGGACACATAAATCACAGACACTTTTCGCTAACAATACAGGATCGTTATTTTCTAGCAAAACTGTCATATTTTGTTCACGTTATTGTAGTTTTGCTAACGTTTGATGATCTACAAATAGCATTTTGAACTTTTTCTTCCTTGTGTCTTTTTGACAAGGCGAAGTGCTACATTTATGGCTTCATAGTTTTCTTCATAGAGTTCTTTAGGAAGAATTTGAAAATTTCAATTCAACTCAAACGTTTCATCTCTATCACTTTTCGCATATTTACTTTCGCTATCTTGATTAATATGCATTATTTCAGCAGGTTCTTCAATTGCTTGATCAGTTTCAACTTTCTTCAATAGAGATCACAGATGCCCATGCCCATTTTTTTTTATGTTCTGCTCATTTACATTTATAAACCATAATAAGTCGTACAACACAGCAATCAAAAGCACAAAATTGTTCATGGGGGAAAGTATAGCATGTTCTAAGAAATAATTGTGTAAAACGTTTTTCATTATGCATTATATGTTTCAGAATACTCATAAAATTACATCTTGGCCAAATAATCCTTCAAAGTGCTCAATATGCTTATCAATATATCATAAAACTCATTCATATGGAAAAAAAGCAGCAGAAAAATATTATTTACAACTTTCTTAAAAGAAAAAAAGACGGCGTGAAACATACCAGTAAGTTTGAAGGTCAAATATATAATAATCAAAAGTAGTATTTTAGGGGTTAAAAGAAACGTAATAAAAAAATCTCTCATCGTGGGATTACAGTAAAGCAAATAAAATGTCTTTTTTTATTTGGTTATTGAATGAAAGATAGCTAATGACCTTTTGAAGTGGAATCTTTTATTTTTGAGGATCACCAGATGATAAAAATAAATTATATCAGTGCAAATGTGTATTTTTTATTATGTCAGAAAGCATTTTGTTTTACTTCATTCCAAAAAATTATTTTCTTAAACCTCTTATTTTCAATATGCTCACGCCCCCTTCGTAGATTTACCGCACCACCCAGGAGGCACGCCCCACAGTTTGAGAAACACTGATCTAGACGTATCAGGGGTCCCTTATCACGCCAACTGCACACGCCCTATACCATCACAGAGGCTACGCCAGCTTGAACAGTCCCCTGTTGACATGTAGGGTCCATGGATTCATGAGATTGTCTTCATACCCGTACACGTCCATCAGCTCGATTAAATTGGAATAAAGACTCGTCAGACCATGCAATGTGTTTCCTGTCATCAACAGTCCAATGTCGGTGTTGACGGGCTCAGGTGAGGCGTAAAGCTTTGTGTCGTGCAGTCAACAAGGGTACATGAGTGGGCCTTCGGCTCCGAAAGCCCTTATCGATGATGTTTCGTTGAATGGTTCACACGGTGGCACTTGTTGTTGGCTCGGTATTAAAATCTGCAGCAATTAGCGGAAGGGTTGCACGTTTGTCATGCTTAATGGTTCTCGTCAGTCGTCGTTGGTCCCGTTCTTGCATGATCTTTTCTCGGCCGCTGCAATGTCCTAGATTTGATGTTTTACCGGTTTCCCGATACTAACGGTACACTCATGAAATGGTCGTACGTGAAAATCCAAATTTCATCATTACCTCGGAGATACTATGTCCCATCTCTCTTGCACCGACTATAACACCACGTTCAAACTCACTTAAATCTTGATAACATTCCATAGAACAGCAGTAGCCTATATAACAACTGTGTCATACACTCGTTGTCTTATATAGACTTTGCCGACCATAGCATCGTACTCTGATTGGATCCATATCTCTTTATTTGCATACGCATGCCTGTACTGGTTTTTTTGGCTCTTCAGTGTATTTTTGATAATACTTTTTATTTTATTTTAAAACCTTAATAAATTCACTGTCACTATTTTACACTGATGTTTTATATACAATCGATAGATTTTGATGAGAGCTGACGATTGAAACTAAAACGAACATCGTAGCTTCTTCGAGTCAAAAGTTATACTAAATGAAAATCTCGATACGCAGCAAAATGACCTCAAACTGGCTTCGCTTTCCAATCCACTACGCGAGATGCGTCCCAGTCCTTACTTAGCGTAATGAATTCCTTGATCTTTTAGTTATCCAGTGGTGAAATCGAATTTTGGATAGAGATGATAGATATGTAGCTGCAACACCAAATTGTACTCTTCCCCCCGATTTCTTTACAGTTCGTTTTTTTTTTTAATATCCTCCCACTATGAATGCAATTTTAAAGACGCATTCACGTCAAAAATCCCTGTTTTCAACTATTAGACCTACAGATTTCAAATATGGCAAATCTGACTTTTGTGGGGAGCAGAAATATGTTAAAAAAACATTTTTTTTGTTTAATTCGCAACTCATTTAAATTTAACACATAAATAGAGATTGTGTGTGCTTATGACCCCACGATAGAAGTCATAACTTCAAATTTTGTAGTGTTATATTCAAGGATTAATTAGGTGAATAAAAACAAGGGGATATTAGTATTGTCTTATAAAATTATTTATTCACACACATATGTCTGTACTCATAAAGTAATATTTTTTGCGAAATATACAATCATATTTGTGAATTAATTTCATTCTAAAAAGGAAACAATAGGTTTATGGTAGCTGAATTAGGTTATAAATACTTTAGATTCAAAATTATTTAAATATCTAAAAAAGAAAAAAAACTCCATCAAGCTTTGTTCCGTACTTTGTCGTGCTTTCATTTAGATCATTTGATATAATTAAATTGAATTTTGATTTTAAAAAAATTACTAAAGGCTTTGATTTGTCTTTTGAAAAATCTACATTAAAATCCCCACTTAAAATGATAAGCAATTTGTTCAGAACAGTTGATCCGGCATCAGTGTAGACAACTAAATTTTCGTGAATGAATTCGATAATTTTTCATTACACTTTGATTTGGTGAAATATAAATAGTAACCACATTAGAATTATTTGTCCATTTTCTGCTCTACATTTCGCTGCACAATTTTCTCTGATACATAACTCATTAAACCCAAATGGTACAGTAGTATTGTTACGAGTAGTATTGTTACCATTCAGTAGTATTGTTACGAGCGTTATAAACCCGAGCGTAACAATACTTGGATTTTTAAAGCGCATTATCCAAGTTCACTCTTCAGCAAAACGAACCTAAAGAAGTTATCACTTCAAAAATTATTTTTCTTTCAATCTCTATTGTTTTATTATACAGTTTACCCATAAGAAGAACGGGTGTTCCAGCTTGTAAAATATTTTTAATGATTAAATTTCAATTGAATTGTAGGATATTGATGATACGTTTTGGAAATTTCTTTGATCATATATTTTATAGATATGTAAATTTTACTGTATAATTTGACTGTATAATTTTGACTGTATAATTTTTTTTCTGATTAAAATTGATCAGGTCTTCAAATACAATCAAGTCACAAACATCATTACATTGGGAGTGCGACATCTTTATTTAAAATAATCAAAACGCAAAGATGTAGTAACTTAAATTAATATTTACTCAAAATTCAAATCTTCTTTATTTTATTGACTACTTTATCACGTATAACCAAAATGAATACTTTCTCAGCGATGTAAAAAAGATATATTGAGAAATGGAATATATTGTATAAATATTTCTTTAAATAACTCTTGAGTAACTTGTAAATAATTTTAAGAAAAAACATTTATTTTTCCATTTACTAATTGTATAAAAAAATTTTCTTTTCTTATACATTTTTATTTTGGACAGAAGTTTATTGGTAATATTTAATAAATTCTTAATTATTATGATTTGATTAATATGTTTCTTACAGCTGAAAATGAATACAGTTGCCAATACCTTAAATATAAAAAATTTCCGGTTTATTAACATGCTGCCAAACGATCTGCGAAAACGGATGACATCTTTCAATTTGAAATGACCGTTTATTTTTTGTTTTGCTCGGTAGGCCGCCATTCTTTGTCTACATTCGAATTCGATTCAGCGTAAGTGTAACCGGCGTTGGAAAGAATTGATTGAAGAGTCATTAGAGGTATTTGATTTGACTATATTTTGGAAAGTACTTTTAAATTTTGACAAATTTTTTCCCTTTTAAACGATTGTTGAATTATTTTCTTGTTTGAAGTAGTGAAGAATTATAAATTTTGCTGGTTAGTTAAAATCGAACTGTAAACATGGCGGATTCCGTTGATTTGGATGATGACTGGGAGATGAATGATGTTAGTGCTAAAGCAACCAAAGCTAATAAAAAGCTCTCTGTAGAGCGTATTTATCAGAAAAAAACTCAGTTAGAACATATTTTGCTCCGACCTGATACTTATATTGGATCTGTAGAACCTGTCACTCAAACGATGTGGGTATATGACGAAAATGTTGGTTTGGTAAATAGAGAAGTTACTTACGTTCCTGGATTGTATAAAATATTTGACGAAATTCTTGTAAATGCTGCAGATAATAAACAAAGAGATAAGAGTATGGATTTAATTAGAGTTGAAATCAGTCCAGAAAAAAATAAAATTTGCATATGGAACAATGGTCAAGGTATACCAGTTGTAGAACACAAAGATGAAAAAATGTTTGTTCCCTCATTGATATTTGGTCATTTATTGACTTCTTCTAATTATAATGATGAAGAGAGGAAGGTAACTGGTGGTAGGAATGGTTATGGAGCAAAATTATGTAATATCTTTAGCACCAAGTTTACTGTTGAAACAGCATCCAAAGCATACAAGAAGCAGTTTAAACAAACTTGGAAGGATAATATGACAAAAGCAGAAGAACCAAAAATTAACTCCTTCAATGGTAGTGATTTCACATGCATTACTTTTTATCCTGATCTAGCAAAATTCAAAATGACTGTTTTAGATAAAGATATTGTTGCTATCATGACAAGACGAGCTTACGACATTGCTGGTTGTGCTCGTGGTGTAAAAGTTATCTTGAATGATAAAAAATTGCCTGTGAAATCTTTTAAAGACTATATCAGCCTCTACTTGAGTGAAAAAACTGATGATAATGGAGATCCTTTAAAACCTGTTCATGATGCCGTCAATGAACGATGGGAAATTGCAGTTACTCTTAGTAACAGTGGCTATCAACATGTAAGTTTTGTCAACAGCATTGCAACAACTAAAGGTGGACGTCATGTGGACTATATTACAGATCAGTTGACATCTAAAATTGCAGAAGTAATTAAGAAAAAGAACAAAGGTGGTAAAGATGTGAAACCTTTTCAAATCAAAAGTCATCTGTGGGTATTTGTAAATTGCCTTATTGAAAATCCAACATTTGACTCTCAAACAAAAGAAAATATGACATTGCAAATAAAAAATTTTGGTTCTAAATGCCAACTAACTGAAAAATTTATCAACCAAGCAATGAAATGTGGAGTTGTAGAATCAATTATGTCCTGGATAAGATTCAAAGCCCAAACTGAATTGGAGAAAAAATGCAGTGGAAAAAAACATTCTAAACTTAAAGGTATTCCCAAATTAGAAGATGCCAATGATGCCGGTACTAAGAACTCAATTGACTGTACTTTGATTTTAACAGAAGGAGATTCAGCTAAATCTTTAGCTGTTTCTGGATTGGGAGTTGTTGGCAGAGACAAGTATGGTGTATTTCCTTTGAAGGGTAAAATGTTAAATGTCCGTGAAGCATCTCACAAACAAATATTGGAAAATGCAGAAATAAACAACATAATTAAAATTATGGGACTGCAATACAAGAAAAAGTATGAATCTATTGATGATTTAAAAACATTGAGGTATGGACGTCTGATGATAATGACAGATCAGGATCAGGATGGATCTCACATAAAAGGTCTGTTGATTAATTTTATTCATCATAACTGGCCAAGTTTGTTGCGTTTGCCATTTCTTGAGGAGTTTATCACTCCAATTGTTAAAGCCTCAAAAGGTAAAGAAGAAAAATGTTTCTACAGTCTTCCTGAATTTGAAGAATGGAAAACAGAAACCCCAAACTGGAATAAGTTTAAAGTAAAGTACTACAAAGGTTTGGGTACCAGTACAGCTAAAGAAGCAAAAGAATACTTTTCAGACATGAAGAGACATCGTATTCGGTTTCATTATACTGGTAATGAAGATGATAATGCTATACAGTTGGCTTTTAGTAAAAAGATGGTAGATATGCGTAAGGAGTGGCTTACCAATGGAATGGAAGAAAGAAAACGTAGGCGAGAATTAGGGTTGCCTGAACTTTATTTATATGGCAAAAATACTACAGCAGTAACTTACAATGATTTTGTTAACAAGGAATTGATATTGTTCAGTAATATGGATAATGAGAGATCCATCCCATCTGCTATTGACGGCTTTAAACCTGGTCAACGAAAAGTGCTTTTTACTTGCCTTAAAAGGAATGATAAACGAGAAGTCAAAGTTGCACAGTTGGTTGGATCAGTTGCTGAGCAATCTGCGTACCATCATGGTGAAGCTGCATTGGCTGGAACAATTATTGGTTTAGCGCAAGATTTTGTGGGAAGCAATAACATCAATGTCTTGTTACCAGTAGGACAGTTTGGTACTCGTCTACAAGGTGGCAAAGACGCTGCAAGTCCCAGATATATCTTCACAATGCTGAATTCTGTGTCCAAACATCTATTTTCTGGTTTAGACTCTCCTCTGTTGCATTATCTGTATGATGATAATTTAAAAATTGAGCCAGAGTATTATGTACCTATTATTCCCATGGTTCTTGTGAATGGCGCTGAAGGTATTGGTACAGGATGGAGTACTAAAGTTCCAAATTACAATCCTAGGGACCTGGTAAAAAATATTTACAAATTACTTGATGGCGAGGATCCTTTGCCAATGAATCCATGGTATAAGAACTTCAGAGGTCAGATTGATCGATTAGATGATCAACATTTTCTGGTGAGTGGAGAAATTGCTATTCTAGAAAACAATAAGATTGAAATTACTGAGCTTCCTATTCGTACTTGGACTCAACAGTATAAAGAAAATGTACTAGAGCCGATGGTGCATGGAACAGAGAAAATACCTGCTTTTATTACGGACTATAAAGAATACCACACCGATACTACTGTTAGGTTTGTGGTGACCATGACTCCAGAGAAATTTAATCAAGCTCGAGAACAGGGTTTTCACAAAGTATTTAAACTTCAGACATCAATATCACTTTCTAGTATGGTGTTATTTGACCATCTTGGTTGCTTACGAAAATATGACAGTCCTGAACAAGTTTTGAGAGAATTCTATGAGGTACGTTATGCATTGTATGAACGCAGAAAAGAATACATGGTTGGTGTGTTGGAAGCTGAAAGTCTCAAACTTAAAAATCAAGCAAGATTCATTCTAGAAAAAATTGAAAACAAAATATCAATTGAAAATCGTCGAAGGGCTGAGATGATCAAGACTTTGCAAGATCGAGGTTATGACTCTGATCCTGTCAAAGCTTGGAAAGAAGCACAGAAAGAAAATATTGATGAGGAAAAAGCTTCAGAATCTGATGAGGAAAAAGAAATAGAACCCTCTGGCCCAGACTATGATTATTTATTGGGTATGACCTTGTGGAGTTTAACTCGAGAGAGAAAGGATGATTTGTTGAAAAAACGAGATGAGAAAGTCAAAGAGCTAGATGATTTGAAAAGTAAATCACCTTCCGACTTATGGCGAAACGATCTGAAAGAATTTATGGAAGAACTAGATAAAGTGGAAAAAGAACAAAAAGAAGATGAAGTAGGTTCAAGTAAACTAAAGAAAAAAACAACTGGAAAGAAGAAGTTTGCTGATGAAGATAAACCATCACCATTTGGAGAAAGGATAAATCCACAAATAGATGATGATTACAAAAAGAAGTGGGAAAAGAAACCTACTGTACCAGGTGAGGTGAAAAAAGGACGTAAGAAGAAACTTCCAGATATTAAGGAAGAAGATGGAGATGACATCAAAGATGTGTCTTTATCAGATAGATTAAATACTCCTGTCAAGAAAGGAAAAGGTGGTGCAAAAACTGTTCCTAAACAACCTGCTGGAGAAAAGAAGCGTGGAGCTGGCAAGAGTCCTAAAAAGCCCAAAAGAAATCCATGGTCTGATGATTCAGAATCAAATGAAGAATTGTCTGGAATATCAGATATGGAAGAATTGGGAGATGATTATATTCCAGCTGAGAAAAGAGAAATGGCTCCTCGACGAGCAGCAGTTAAGACCAAGTACAATTTTGATAGTGATGAAAATGATCCAATGAAGAGTGATGGAAATGATGATGATGCAAAAGAAGCATCACCACCTCATGCGGCAGTGAATCATAAGAATGCAGGAGCAGAAGAGAAACTAAATGGCAATATTTCATCTGATATGTCTGACAGTGAAAGCAATCTTCCTCCATCAAACCCTGAAGGTCAATCTCACAATGACTTATTTGATTCCTTGCTTGGAAGCAAAAGTGAGAATCAAAATTCTGGGAAAACGACTGAGATTCGCAAAAATGTGGATTCTGACAGTGATTCAAGCTCGGGCTTTAAAATCGAAGTAGAGAAACCAGCACCCAAAGCAGCTCCTAAAAAGCGACCAAGAAAAGCTAGTGATGACAGTTCTGAAGATGACTTCAAACCAAAGGCAAAGAAAGAGGCAAAACCCAAAAAGCCTGCAGCTCCAAGGAAGAAGGCTGCTCCTAAAGAAGGTGCTGCTGCGAAAAAGCCTAGACAACCCAAAGCTAAACCCAAGAAAAAAGGTTCTGATTCTGACGAGGACTTCGGAGCTTCAGGAAATGACGACGGTTTGCCTGCTGTACCCCAACCTGCACGAGAACCCCGCTCTGGAAGAACAAAAGCTCCAACAAAATTTACTTTTGATTCAGAATCTGATGATGATTTTTAATTCCATTCAGTTGTAGGAGGAAAATAGGAATAATTTTACTGAAAAAAAATGCACAATTGACTTATGAAGTAGGATTTGAGATGGTTTTTTGTGGAGGATGAGGACGTTTTACATTTGTCATCAGTTTCTCTTCTAATTTTGTACATCATTGTGTTATAATCCAGTCATTCTATTTCTTTGAAAAATTATCACTTTTTAAAAAAAATTGCTTTTTGCTGTATTGAAGTAGATGTGATAAGATTCATTTGTTCATGTTCATGGCTATGAGAATTGTGTTTTGGGGAGAATTATACCTGATAACTTAATTGATACAAAATGGATATTTACTATAATTTGTGTGAACTCTAAGATATGACACCTAACAATGGATTGTGAATGAATTACTATGAAATTTTTTATAGTTGATAGAATGTGTTTTAATATAGATTAAGAAGAGAAAAATTCATCCTATTTAATCTGTATTGAAATATTGAGTGTAACTGATGAATATAGTTGCAAATAAGATTTATTTGCATGTGAAGAATGTAGGGCGTGCATCTATGTATGAGACACCATTTTTATCTCTGCAGATTTCCCATTGTGAGTTTTACAATAATTTTTATTTTTGTTGTAAATTTATCAAATAACCCATGGAAAAGTGTTCAGTTTTTCATGTTAATTATTGTTTCGAATTTTTAACTGTTGTATATTAATGTAAGTTTTTTTTTATATATAAATTTCATGATGGGTATTTTGTGAATGAAGTTTTTTTTTTTCATAATGGGTCAAGCACATAATTTCATTGAGTAATTTTAAAATAACAGCTTTTGAAAAGATTATTTAAAGTAACTTGCCTCAAGATTTTACCTGTTTAAACGTATGTAAAACATTCTGTTTTTTTACCATTTAATGTACTTGATTGTAATGTGATCCTGATAAAAGTAATATTACATCTGGACTTATACTACAGTTAGAGGCAACTTTTATGAATTTTAGTATAAAAAAAAGAAAAGAATAGTGATATACAGAGGTAATATCAATATATTATATATTTTAACTTAATGAAAATTAGAATTTGAAAATTATAAGATCAATAATCTTAAGATTTTTAACCTATCTTTACTTAAAGAAAAATATATGCTGAATAGCTTACAAATGAACATTTGCAGTGAATTTTTATTGTGGATATATCTGTAGGGTTTATTATGAGATGTGTAAGTTTGAATTAAGTTTCTGCAATTTCTTTTCATGTTCATACAAACTTCTTTTTGAAAGTGAAAATGACTTGGAAAATATAAGCTTCATTGGATCAGAATGTCTTAAATGAATGACAGGAAGTGTTCCTTGCTATAAATATCTTTGATAATTTACTAACTTTTTCCTATGTATGTTACAAGATTTTTTCCCCTATACTAATAAATTGAAAACTTTTCTGTGAAATAGATTTTTTCTAAAATTATTATTTACCACATGGTAGTTTTTAGTATTGGTATTATATATATATTCTTATGTATGAATGTTTCATATTTCATCTTGTGCATTCTGTTGCATTTGATATCGTGTTGCTTTCAAACAACGAAACTCTGTCTTCTGTAAATGCTATGTAGAATGTGTTGTGTCAAGTGAATGTCGATAAATTTTGTCAGAAGTGTCTTCCAGTTTGAGAATTGTAAATGATTATGGAGTCCTTTGTAAAATATAATTTTCAGTTATGATATTTTTATGTTATGCATCCGAACATATGTATCATACTTAAACCTTTTGTATATTGTTAAGAATGTCATTTTTTTCTATTGATTGTTAAAACTAATATGACTTTTGACTCTGATACTTCTTTCTTCTGCATATTTTATTTACTTAGTACTGTGGTAAAACCAGTCTTTTTCATCTAATTAGACTATGCGTGTTCTGTGTATTGTTTCTAAAAGATATGAAATGTTGAAAGAAAAATTGTTTTTATACACGATATGTGAATAATTGTGAAATCATCTCAGTAAAATGCAATTGTGAGTAATAGCCAGACTTCTTCAAAATTCTTAATACTGTGAATGGTTTCTTATTTTGTAATGGTTGAATACAAGTTATTATAATCAGGATTTTGGTTTGTTCTCAAAATGTGGTTCAATATAGTTTGGTCAAACTTTGAAAATAAAAATAATAATAAAACCCTTTAAAATAGCTTTAAAGAAAAGATAGTTGGAACTGGTGGATGTGTTTTTTAATGTACTGTGCTGTAATTACCATATTGATAATGCAGCCGTTGTGCCCTTCAGAAGTTAACATTATTCATTAAATTCTGAGAACCACTATTTTTCGTCATCAAGGCATTGTCCTGAGTATATTGGGTTAAAATCTATACTTATATTAAAATCTCTTTCCTGTAAAAATTTTAAAATTATATTTAGTATCGCTCAACTACAGAAAATCCTTTGTAAAATATATTGCTCATATTAGTTTTGCTTCAACCTATTTAAGTACTGTATATATTTTTTACCTTTGTTACATTTGAGGTTTTAGTATTTCATTCCAGTATATAATGCATAAAAATACTTTTTAGAAATATTCATGTTTATTTGTAGCCTAACATTTGGGATTTAGGGAAATAAACTTTGTTTTTTTTTAAAAAATTTAGTATATCTAGCTATTTAAATCATTTGAAACATGTACAGTCAGTCATATATGACTAATTGTGAAAGTTATATAATATAACTAGAGACGATATGTCGCTGAGTAATGTGTGTCTTAGATATATTGTAAGGTCTCAAATATCACATTTGATGAAGCCATCTTGAAAAAACTTGTGTCATGTTATTTTATCATTCATGTCAGGTAGTATTTTAACTGCCTTCATTGGTCTGAAGAAAATCCTCCATTTGAACTGTGAATTGTAATTTAATTTGAAATTAAAAAATATGATGTAAAGCAAAACCTGTTTAGTTTTTGTACATTAGAGGGCAGAAATTTCTGGTTATATTGTTGCTTTTTAGTTACTTACACACTTTGCTTTGTAAATAATGGTAACAATAAATAACCTGGTTTTTGTGTACATTCCCATCCAGAAAATATTGATTCACCTAATTTAAGAATGAATGGATTGATTATAGAAGGCAAGTTTAGTATTTAGTATATATAAATAATTCTGTAGGATTATTTCATAATTTGGGCTGTAGAATTACGTTGCCTATTTTGTTCATTATTCTTAAAAAATAAATATTTCTGTAATTTCTTATTTTTAGAAAATGGAATTCATTCAAATATATTAAAAAAACCAAGCCATTTTGGTTAAAATTATATAAATGAAATAGTTATCTACCATTTTAATGAATTAAAGCTTACATTGATTTTATTGATTATTAAACACATTGCAATAGTTATTAAATTAAAATTATATTGTGGGAGAAATTAATTTGGGTACTTTCTCTTATCTTTACAAAATAAATGTTCTTTAAAAAGAATCCAAGGAATAAAGTTGTTTAAAATACCTTATTTAAAAAATATCTTAAAATTTAATTTTGATTGTGTGGATTAATTTGGTTACATTGGAGAAATAATAAAACATTAAACAAATGTCTTGTGGTACAGTTTTTTACATCAAATATTTACCGGTGAATTACTTTGTATCATGGTAAAGTAATAAAAAAAATATGAATACAATGATTATTGCTTTAAAGTGTTTTTTGTTGTAAATTAATTTTAATGTATTTTACGTATAATTTTTATACAGAGGTAAATTAATTTCTTTATATATTGCCTTACATTATGCTATTCAATTTCTTTAAAAATCCTTTTTGTTTGTGTCAAAGAATATTAGATGTAATGATTCATTGTGAAGTGGCATGTTTTTTAAATTACAAATCTCAACTTCTGTTACAAATTTAATCTTAATTAAAACTTACTAAAAAGATAATTTTTAATGGATCATGTGAATTGATTAAAGCCTTTTAAAAGAAAAAAACTTTATTTAGACATTCCTTAAAATGGGTAAAAATATCATAATTTGTCCAAAGAACATCCCTGTTTAAATAACTGATGGAAGTAAAAACAATGTTTTCTTTTTTAATGGATTACAGAAGCCAGTTGGTTATGTCTTAAATTTCAAAGACTTTTGCTAAATAATGCTTCGCATTGACAGAGCTCAGGTGCCTCCCTCTAGGGAAGAAACAGCGTCAAAATTACTTGTGGCAATTTGTATCGCCTATATGGTGCTGCACTAAAAAGTGGTACCAGCTCCTGGGGAATATACTAGGTCTGCTAAGGTAGAAATGCCAATATGCAGTCCCATTAGAAAAAAAAATTAAATTTTTCAGATTAAAGTAAAATTGCCATGGTAAGTATACTTTGGGAAGTGTCTGGAATCTTAGTATCATTTTTAAAATTACTAGGAAATAAAATTAATAGCCTTTCTCTCTAACAATATTATGAAAATTCTAAACTACTATTTTAACTTATTTTTTTCAAAATAAAAATTTGAAATTATTGAATCAATGAGTTAATTGTAGTTTACTTGTATAATATTTTAATTCATATAAAATATTAATATGTAGGATATTGTAATTTAATTGGTCAGTTAGATGTAATTACCATATTCGAATCTAAGCTGCACCTCAAATTCTCTGCATGTTTTCATGAAAAAATGTCTAGATTCTAAGTTGCATCCAAATTCACATGTTTTTGGAAAAAAAAAAAAATTAGTGTGAAAGGTTTATTGATATCCAATAAAAAAAAAATTTAAATGAGAACTAATAAGAGGAGAATAATTTTTTTTTATTTTACTTGTATTAAAAACTTTTAAATGCATACTTGAGCTTGTAATTACTCTGTCAATATCAGGTTTTGAAAATGATTCGTCACTCCCACTGTTACGACTGACTTTAGAACTGGAGCCGGCATTGCCATTTTTTTTTTGATCCAGCGAAAGACTTTGTTGAAGATTTACAAGCAAAAATCATATGTTGCTTACACCATTGACATATATTTGTTTAATCTGTATCAAATTTTCTGGCCACTGCTCTGTTTTCTTGTGGATATAAAATTGACTTTCTGTTTATACTTGTGTCATAGTGAACTTGTCTTGATGCCCTTACTGATATCTGTGATGTTTAGATTAAAAGAAAATTCTAAATATTAGCAAGACAGAATTTCGGGATAGACTGGATACTGATGATAAACTGCGGAAAGTGACACGTCATCGATTTAAGTGGCTAGAATGGATGGTTACATATTTCCTTTTGAAAGGCGTGAAAAATAAATATCTTCATACAACAAATTTTTTTTGCGTTTGATTCCAAGCCGCATGCGATTTTCAGTATCAACCCTGAAAAAATAATACGGCTTAGATTAAAGTACAATAATTGAATGGTTTTGCAAATCTTATTGCTTGCAGTATAGAAAATTAAATTTTAATTCATTTAGTGGTCAAGCTTGTATTTTAAAACAGTTTTTCCAAAATGAAATATGAGAGGAATTTATAACATTCCCCAAATTTTTTAAATAACATGTACAATAAATACATTTTAAATAGTTTTGCAGTCAGAGCAGATAGGGGATTATGGTGGTCAGAAAAATCTTAAACTGGTTTTATTAGATCCTAACTCGCCGAGAGCAATAGAGTTCTGTACGTTTCATCTAAGGTCATCCTTTAAACTCCCATTGCCCATTTCACTGGAATCATCTTTCGTCCTCAATGGAGTTGTCCTGCGTCCCCATGTTCAATATTACTTTTATGCTTTAAATTATAAAATGTCCTTAAAATTCATTAATTTTAGTATAAAATTATTTTCTTAATATTGAAATAACATAATTATATAATCTTTGACATTGTTTTCTTATTTTCCTTTCTTTTGATGGGTAAGATAAATATATTAATTTTAAAAAAAGGTGTGAATAATTACTTTTCTTAATATGTAGTGTTTATGCAGTTTATATAAAGTATATTTAAAGATGAACCTCTATATAACAAACTTTTTTCTGGGATTTAGCGACTTCGTTGTACAGAGGTCCGACTGTAATGTTTCAATATCCAATTATACATTTCAAATGTTTGAATGCCACTTATGTAACCCTACTAGACATGTTATTCGATCTCTACAAAAGAAACTTATTTTCTTACTATTACTGTTGTGACTGACTGCATATACTTTAAAACGCATTATTTTTTCTGTATGAATGGCATTTGAATGTTAAGGAAGTGTTTCATAACATGATTTTACCCTAATGTGAATACAAAAATATTTTATATTGTAACATTTTAAGTCAAACAATAAATAAGGATTTAATTCTTTTTGTAATATTTCTATATAATACACAAAAACTATAAAAGTTGCATTTATAGGTATATCAACCTATGTGGCCTCCCATATTACTATTTAATTTACATGAGGCCTCTAAAAGGTAAAAAGGTTCCCCACTTCTGTAATAAGGTGCACAGATGATATTTGGCAGAAATAAACCATAATATGATAGCATTTAACATGAAAATATGCAGTGCTGTGAATCATTTAACGAAGTGGAAAATCTGCATAACACTATTATTGAAAGCTACCCTGTAACTACTGCATTATATTTTTTAGAAGTAATTTTGTTTATATTTTGAACTAAAGTCTACTTTCAAGAAATTATTAAATAATTGAAATATGCAAAGTGATTTTATTACCATGATTTAATTAAAATAATTGTATTGTCGAATGACCAGTTGCCATAAAATTATTAAAATTCATACATTAACGTTTATAAAATATCTATTCATAAATTAACGTGAGAAGTTTTTTTTAAAAAAAGCTTTTCATTAAATGCTTTAAGTAGTATAAAGAATAAAAGCAACAAAATATTTCTGAAAATTCTTTATTTTACATATATAAGGGATAATGATGTATAAAAATACACATTGTGATTTTAAGACAGTGAAAAATATAAATATGCTTCCTATGTAGACTAGTTAATTACAATAAAATTAAAATATGTATAAAACAAACTAAAAACTTTGATTTTCTAGAAAAGGATACAATTTGTACATAAATTTTTTTTTTGGCAGATTCAAAAGAATCGGCTTGATGGCAAAAAATAATACATTATAAATGGCATATAATAAAATGAAGCACCACATTCATTTAAAAATGAGTATTAGTTGCAATATATAACAAAATACACAAGAATGCAGAAGCCTAAATAACAATACATTGTTAAATTATTTTAAAAATTGAATAGAACTATCAGTGCACCAAGCTCTAACTTTATAAAATTGCACCTAGTTTTAATGTATCTAGCCTTTTACAATATGATACTTAATTTTGCGACAATTATGATAATATTTCCATTTCACAAGAAAACACATCCCCATAAACAAAAACAGCAATTTAACCCTCTAAGCGGTCTGCACTTAAAATCTTGCCATTCTGGAGATGCTTCAAAAATGCACTGCACATATTTTTTTGCTTTTGTGTCGGGTTCTCAAAAGCAGTTGAGCTGTATTTTTAAGAATGCGGCAGGGCCGCTTTTGGGAATCTTGCTTGAAGGCAGAAAAAGCATCTCTGGAATGGCGGAATTTTACGTGCAAATGGCTTGGAGGGTTAATAACCACCACTTCTGAAAAATACTAAATTAAAAACATTCATCTTTTGTTTGCATTACCGATATACTGTAAAATTCGGCGTATAAAGCGTACCTATACTTTATAAAGATGCATTTCTCAATTTTCAGGTATGTTTGCTGTATAATGCGCACTCTCTCTTTTACGAAGAAATCTGTGTGAAACGTTAGTATACAATGTTCATATGTTTGGAAGTCATTTATTCAGGGATTTTCTCAGACCTGTGAAAAAATTGTATACTTCTGGAACTATAACTCTTTAATTCATAAGGAATGTCATTTCTTTTAATTAAACCAGTATTTCTATATGTGTAGAAGTAATTTTTTTCTATATAATCACCTTTTCTCATTTTTAAGGCTATAGGTTTTATACCCGGCGTATGACGCTGGATTTTATGATATATATATAAACATGTAGATGGACATTATATTTCACCATTATATGGCACATTTCATCTTTTCAAGAAATTCAGAAATGTGTTAGATATCTTTAGCACATGAAAAGAAAAATATAGCCTCAAATTATGTTAGTAAGATATTAAGGTATTTCTACCAATTTTCCACAAGAACTTTTTCATCCTTATTCATAATTTTTGTTGTTCACTTAGTGAGAGTATTGGATAATTTATTTTAAAAACTATAGTAGTAAAGATTAATAAACATACACTTTGAGCAAAAATATAAAACAACCCTTCCAAGATTTTTTTTAAAACTATTTTCTCATTTTATAAATTGGTTTTACATTTTCTCCAATTTAAGTAAATTGAAAATCCTATAAATGTTAAATAAAGCAAAGATATATATATAAGTGGTAAATTGAATATGATAGAAACAATCTCAATAACACAAAATACATAGACATAAAGAAAATTATTGTTATGAACAAATTATAAGCTTAACTTTTATGCATGACAGTTTTTAATTTATTACAAAATTCAAATTTTTGGATATTTACGAAAATTACCATGTAAAATTATATAGCACAATTCATATTATATAATATTTGTAGAACAACATTTTATGGAATGAAAAATCTTGCACTACTTTTGAACTTCAGTTAAGAATTCAGTACAGTTCTGAGAAACTTATTGATTTATTAATAAGTCTGATTTAATAATGGGGAGAAGAAGCCCATTTTTTATAGAATGCTTTAAATATCTTATGATGCTATTTTAATCTGAAATTTTTAAAACAAATTAACTAAAGTTAAAAAAATTCATACATGACTTGGATGTCAGATCAAGATTCACTTAAAATAACATAAGTTGTTAAACAATACTTTACATAAAAAAGATACATATAAAGTAATATAATCTTTGAACCAGAAAAAAAAGGTATTTAGGCATAAATTTATGAACTTGATTGACAAAAATTAAAAATGTACATTTCTTCTTCACATTCTTAATCTTGCAAGTTTGTTCAATAAGGTCTGCTTGGATTTCATTGGATAATCTTGCTTTTCTGAAAACTGAAGATAATACACATCTGGATGGTTTTCTTTAAACTGCAATATAATTATCAAATAAGTAAATTAATTTAAAATTACAATAAAATACTGCCAAACCTCTATATCAGGGGTGTCCAACCCAAATGACCTTGCGGGCCACTTCGGAAAAACATCATAATATTGTGGGCTGCACATAAAATTATGTACCTTTATGTCAGATTTGGAAACAAAAAAGCATTTATTGGAGTGAAAATTTAATACAGAATGAATTATTATTATTGTTTTCATTATTTTTCATGTATACAGACATAGATAATATAATGTTTAAAATATTACAGTTGCCATTTTCCTGAAAATTAAGATGTTCCTTTTGAATTGATCTTTCGTTACTCATTGTTAAAATTTGATTGTGCTGTCATTCACAAATGATTAAGTATACATTGTCCTTTATCTTAACCGTCCTGAATATTTTTTTATACTTTAAAAAACATCTTTGACTGCCTTTTGCTTTTTTTGGGAAAAGAAGCAGAAAACAGAAAAGGAGGAGGAGAAATGAAAGTCACACACTCAGAGAATCATGCACCATCCATAGTAAAGGATATGCATAATGGAATTTATTAGAAAAGCAATTTATTACAGTAAAATCAATAACTGTTTGATAAAATATAAATCTATTTTAATCTAAAGGACATTTCTATTATCAAAAAGGATTTATTTTAAAACCAGAGCAGGTAACAAGCAAATACATTGTAGATTTATATAAAAAGATAAATTTCTCCTCAAATAAATTTCAAAATGAAAAAACCTGATGTTTAAATATTTTTTAAAAAGAGTCGGTGGGCTGCAGTTTATGTAATGGTGGGCCACATGCGTTGGACACCCTTGCTCTATATAATGAACCTCTATTTAATGAATTTCTCTATTTTGCAAATTTTTACCTGGAATCAAGAACATTTTACTATTTTCTTCATAAAATAATCTCCACAAATAGTGAAATGTATTTTCTATTTAGCAAACTTTTTCTCTCGTGATTCTATATTTTTTTCTCCCTACTTTTAGAATATTTTATGTCATTTTTCAAATTATTATCTATTTTATGGTGATCAATGGTGTAAGGTTTTACCAGGTGCATAACTCATTTATAGCAATGAAATTGCCATAATTTTTCAAACACAAAAAAGTAAAATTAACAGATTTTACCAGAAATTAAATTTAAGGACACGTGGTAGCGTGAGCGTAAAGATACCGATTACAAAATAATGTATGTTTAAAACTAGAAAATGTCCTTAAAAAATTCATTAATTTTAATATAAATTTTTTTTTGAAGTTGAAAATATAGTGTATTTCTGGACAATGTTTTATTTTCTGGATCTCCTTGCAGATTTCTTTTTGATGAGTAAGATGTATAAAATGAATAGATATTAATTTTTCAAAAAAAAAAAAAAAAAAAGCATGAGTATTTACTTTTTTTAAATATATAATGTTTATGAATTTAAAATTTGTTTTACATGGTCTCTAAAGTATATTAAAAGATGAATCTCTATTTAATAAATTTTCTATACAACAAACTTTTTTCGGGATTTAGTGACTTTGTTAAATAGAGGTCTAACTGTATAGTTAAAAATTGCAATAAATTTTAATCAATATTGATTCAAATTCTTTTGCAGCACAAAGTAATTTTTAAAAGTTGGCAATATAGATTTAAAAAAAAATGATTGAATAAGTTCAGTGCTTAAGAAAAAGTTACAGAATTTTCCAAAATTCATCTTGAAATTGCAATTCCGTATACTTTTGGAACGATGCAATATGCAAAATAAATATTGCTTTAATTTCAAGTACCTAGCTTACTTACTATAATAATTGATATATTATAAGAAAGAAAAAATCATTCACTTTTAATTTAAAAATTCATTTTGAAATTGCAATTTTCTATACTTTCAGAACAATGCAATATGCAAATTAACCCTCCAAGCGGTCTGCACGTAAAATCTTGCCATTCTAGAGATGCTTTCTTTGCCTTCAAGTATGATTCTCAAAAGCGGCAGAGCCGTATTTTTAAAAATACGGCTCAACCGCTTTTGAGAGTCCTACTTGAAGGCAAAAAAAAATACATGTGGTGCATTTTTGAAGCATCTCTAGAATGGCAGAATTTTACGTGCAGACCTCTTGGAGGGTTAAATAATAAATTTTGATTAATTTGAAGTATCTAACTTAATTACTAAAATAATTGATACATTTTAAGAAAGAAAAATCATTCCCTTCTAATTTAATTATCTAAGTACATGCCATTTAAAAACTTCCAATTTTTGAAAAAGTAAGAAATATTGATTAATTCTCTCTGCTATTTTATTTTAATTTGGGTTATCCTTTTAACAATCTTTTACATGAATCATCAATTATTATTATTTCTAATATGCTCTCATTGATTGTTTACTAATGTTACGCTCTGAAATTATATTAGCAGACTATTTGAACAACAGTCAAGTAATGAGGCTCTTATTCTTTTCTAATACTCTTACACAATGTACTTTACATATTTGTGTGTGATATCCTTTGCCAAATTTAATCAAAATTTTTAAATATACCCTAAAAATGTTAAGTTCATTACATCTATTCAAAACTGAGCTGTATCATCTTGTAGAACTGTTTACATTTCCAATAACACTGAAAATATTTTAATAACCCTGAAATACTGAATACATTTTCCTCTAAAAAATCCAATAAGAGAATAAAATGTAATATGCCATTTGATTTACATTAACATATACAATGAAAGAAATTTTAATATAATATGAATTTCACAATTAAAATCTTTTATTTTTAATACTGAACTGATTTGTTTATGTTAATGTGAAATACAGTGGCATATAAGTTATTTTAAATTTAAATGATACAGTTAGGAGATATTAGTTAAAAATACAATTTTATTAAAAAAACCACTCTTTTTAACATTATAGATATGTCCCATAGAAAAACATGCCAAAAAAATCTTGTAAAAAATACATAGTCATTTTGAGGATATGATCCACAACTTTAAAAAACCATGTCAGATGAAAAAGCTTGTATTATTTTCCAGAAAATCTGTGCAAAAAAAGTAAAAATGAAATTTGTGTCCCATATTTATAAAACAAAACAATTTTTATTACAAAAAAAAAAAAAAGTACAGTGAAAATTTAGTCTATAAGTACATACAACATATAAAAATTAATATTCAAATTAGAAATAAAAATATTAACAACTATTTATCACTACTTGATAACAAAGCCTGCACATTTATTACGAACTGGATAAAAAATGTTACCCTCATTATATGTGTCAGATATCTTTAACACAACTGTCAGCTTTGATTCAAAAGAATTTCGCTCATTATTAAGGACTCTGTTGGTTTTTTTGTTGTCACATAGTCTGTTATTAGAAATTGTTTTTTTTTTCTGGCTTCTCAAGTTGCTTATGTAATTCTTGATACCTCACTAAACAAAATTTACTCTTGTAAACTTCCTTCAAGCTTCCACAACAATCAAATTTCTTTCTTCCACACATTGGGCCTAAAACATATTTAAATGTTTGCTTTATGTAGTGCATTTAGAATGTTGCTATAATATACACTGATCTAGTGGCTGAATCAACAAGGTGGTATTAGGTGGCAAAAAAAGCATTAGAATATTTTGATCAAGCTCCTGCTGTGACAACGATTTCTACAAAGTCCGCCTACAAGATGCACATTTTATAAATGAAATGAAAGATTGGTACTTACGTATTATCACAACCTTTGGCAACATTATATGAAACGAAGCACACTATTGCCAATTCAGAGCAAACGACACATGTGAAATTGGTGTTGCAAAACTTGGCGAGTTATCTAGAACATTGGCAATTGTTGCGAAAATACGCACGTACATAATAAAATGACAATAAGTAGCATATTGTCAAAAACAAAATCCGGCTGTCCTAGTAGAAGCAGAGATGATGTTACTCATAGACTTTATATGTTGCACACAATTAATGGTGCATAATAAAACATTGGTACTTTCTTTAAGGAACACAAAAAACTACAAGTGAATACAATGTACAATTGAAATTAAAATTTGAAAATGTAGCCATACTTTATGGAGTGAGTGAGTGAATATTGACGTCGCACTGTTCAGCTACACAAGGGCTTTTGGCAACGGACCATGTAATTTCGAACCATGGTCAAGCGACGTGGACGACACCTGAGCTGGCACCCCCCTCTCCTAACTACCACACCACACCAACAGGAGGACGTTTCAGCTCTCGACAGATTTAGTGTGCATCACTGCTCTATGCGGCGGGTCTTTAGTGGTACTGGGCTTGAACTTGTGACAAAGCTAGCCACGATCCAATACCTATACCACTCGGCTACCGCGGCCACCATACTTAATGGAAACCTGGTATTATTTTATCCTTGCACTGATACTTTACCATGCAGTACTATTTTCTTGCTTAATGTTTTACTTTCAATAATAGTAGTGATTTAGTATATAGACATGTAAAGTACAATACGTATGTACATTAGATTAAAAAAAATGTATTCAAATTTTGTTCTAAATCTTACATGGCATGCAAATATACACATTCATTTCTTAATACTATTGATATCAGTAATAACCCCAAACAAGGCATTATTTGTTATAAAACACACCTGTTTAATTTTTCTTTTCCTTTCTTTCTCACTAATATTCTGATCCTGTACAATGCTTTTCAGGAGACTTTTGAGTGCTTCCTTTGAGACAGAAATCTTTTGTTGTTCATACTGCTGTTTTGAAACCATTTCACAATAAGTAAGTAAACAGGTATCATCCACAGTATATCTAATCTGCAACAGAGCGATGGAGAGCAGAAAATCATCATGAGATAGGACAGAGTGCAACCCAGAAATTCACCCCAAGAGATAAGCAAGCCTTCAAAATAAATTATGTGCACAAAGTATATTTATGGATTACTTAATATCTTTAACATGCATGTAGAAGGGAGAGACTAACAAGGATAAGAAACTGAATCTTTAGGAAGGATTCAGACGGATCAGGTACATATAAAAAATAAAAAAAAAACAGCCTTTAACCCTTTAACTGCCGGTTATGTAATTTGCTCCCTACTGCCACCGTTTTTTTTTACATAGGCATCCATGTGCGGCGTATTGAAGGGAAAAAAAGACACCCTTTGCAAAGACTGTCAAAGTCATTTCCAAGGCTTTCAGAATAGTTTTAATGACAGCCACGCAAAGAACTTCTTCCAAAAGATGCATATATAAGCCAGGGGCAGTTAAAGGGTTACCAATGTAATTATTAAAAATCATATTTCTGTGACAACTTTCTTTGACATTAAAAGACATGGCATGAATGTCATTTGCATTGACTTCCTTAATATCTTTTATGCATGCATGTAACATACTTATTTTTTTTATTCCAGTAGAAGTTCAATTTATTGTATGCTATATAAAGCAAGGCTTTAAGTAAATAATGAGAAGAGCATGCACAATATAGACACCTGACCTTCACAAAAAAAGACATGCAAAAAAGCAAAGCACAGAAAATCTAATCAACATCTCTTACCCTTCCAAAGCAGGTTCGAGACATATCTTCCACTTCTTGTTTCAAACCACTAGGAATTTGAAATAGAAATTCACAGTTGTCTATTAGAAAAGCTGTTATTTCAAATAAAAGTGCATGTTTTTGATCAGACTGTACAATAGCTGGCAAAAATGTTTCCAAAAGCTGGAAGATAAAATAATTGTATTTCAAAGTTTACTCTTCTAACAGAATTACATCCTACTCATAACACTAATAGAAGCTAAATATTATTAGATTGAAATGTATGTTTTGCACATATTAAGTGACCTTCTTCCTGGTGCTATTACCATTTTTATGAATAATCTTAAAACTTATCTTCTAAAGAAATATAAATATTAAAATGCTGCACAGCACATTTGAAACAAAAATATTTTTAAGAGTACACTTAATTTTTAAAATGATTTGCTTAGTTATAAAATCTTACCTTTAACCCAATAATAACAGAATTGATTTTTTCAAAAACATATAAATTAAAAATATAAATACAAAAATTTAAACCAAATTTTTGAAAAGAGAATATGATTACTGAAATAAACAAGAAAAATTATCTGCAACTTAAAATATTCTAATTTTATGAAGGTTCTTTTTAACAAAACAAAAAAGAATACAATAAATCTTACATAATGCCTCATTGATGTTTGCACATTTAAGACAAATTTCCCATTCTTAAGAACTTTATTTATAAGCCTCATCAATAAATGCAGCTGTCTTCTGTTCACAGACGGTAAAAATAAAAGAACTAACTGAAATGACAACTTTAGTTCTTCACAATATTCTTTTTCTGTAAAAAATAAAATTGAACTTTTGAAATGATACAAAATAATATTGCTATGAAGTTATAAAAAATATTGTATAAAAAAAATTGATTAGATAAAAATATAACCTAACCTCTTTCAAAACTCTGATATTTACATTTTTGTAATGTTTCATTTATTTGACTAGAAGAATGATCTGAATATACAGCATTTGATGAGTAATACAATCCTTGTCGATTGCATCTTTTTAATGACTCATTACAATTATCTTGTTCAACCTCAATGACTGTTCTTTCGCTTAAATTAGAAGTATCCAAATCATTTATCTCGCAAAGATATACATTTGAGCCAGGTCCGTAGTCAATACAATCAAAAGAATGTCCTTCGTGAATATCAACCTGAGAATATTTCCGTGGGCTCCTATGTTCCTTTATTTCGTCTTGAAGATACATATTTGAGCTCCAAGCTTTTAGAGGAGTTTTGGTTCTAATTAAATCTTTATTCAGTACATCTGATCTATAGTTCTGGCTGCAGACACTAATAGTGCTAACTGATTCAATGCTTCCTATGGAACTGGCGCATGATTGGTCACTGGAGATCACTCGTGTAACTGGATCAGATGTAGCAAAGTCAGTCTCATAGAAGACAGCTGAAGGGTAGTCCCACATCACTTCTGGGTCATCCAAGAGAATCTTTCCTTGACTAGTTTGATCCTTGTTGAGGCAATTTATTCTGGAATTATGATCATTAGTTCCAAGGGGAGTTGAAGTTTTGACAGCTGTGGTTGATCTACTGCTAGCACTCAGATTAGAAGTAATCAATGATGTTTTGGCATTATTGAAATCGATATATTGCTGCTCTGTGAAGTGACCTACAAATTTTTTCAGGCAAATCAAATTAAAAAAATTGTTTTACAAGAGTTTGCATAAATGAAATATTCAGACAGCAATAGATAATGATAATAATAATAATTGTTAATGGTTTCCACCAAAATCTTTTATTTTAACTATGAACTTTATAAGAGCAAAAGCCTTTTCATAAGTTAGATAAGATCGTATACTTATGTTTAGAGATATGTCTTGATGAAATTAGAAAGAGAAAGGTAAAGTAATCATATATTAAAGATTGCTATAGCTATAAATTAAGCAAATTAACTGGCATATGATCCTTTACCACTATTTTAAAAGAAAGCTAATAAAATCTTTTAAAAAACAAGAAATTTAGGAGAAAAAATCTCTTTCAAAGATGTGATAGTGCATAAAATTTGAAAACATATATAATAATAATAATAATACTTAAAAAAAGTAAACAAACAAAAAAATCAGTTTGCCTGTTGCTTGCCTTTGAACTAATAATGTATGTTTTTTTTCTTTTAAAAAATATAATTAAATAAAAAAAAAAAAATTCTTTTTTTTTAAATTCCTTGTAAGATTTTAAATAATTTTTTAAGGTAAACAATATAAATGGATTGATTGCTAATTAACCTCACAGTTTGTTCATTTTCATCAAAGGACAACTGAAATTTAGACTAGGCTCTAAATATTCACATTATGTTCATAGATGATTTACATCTCTATCTGCATTTTATAATATAAAATTAAGTGTAAATATTTCTTTAGTTAAAAAAATGTGTCATATCTCCCTCTCTGGCTGTTATTAAAAACATAAGCTGTGGCAATGGTCACATGCTGAAGCAACACAAGAGCTATTGGTGATGGACCATATAATTTATGGTGAAATTGCCAAATCGGCCACTGGTTGGACATTTTGAAAAATCGCCAAATTAGCATGTTGTGTTTTGAAATAGCAACCCCACCACAACATACAATGCTGGAGTGCAAAATTCAAGATGGCGGAAGGGAAATAATTAAAAAATAGCCTTTTAAATTTTTGAATCTGAAAATTGCTGCCTTACACTCCCAGGTACATAAAGATTTTCCTCTTTCACACTCAAGATTCCTGCAATACCATTCAAAACCTTCATTTACTTTCTTATCCATTCTTTCTCTCAATTCCATACTTTTTCCACATTTTGGACATGCATACGATGATCCAATTTAACCCTTTTACATACACCATTCTAAAATAGCTTTCTTTCCAAACACAGGCAACAGAGTGAAAAACCGTTCAGAATACTCAGCATACATTCATTCACATTTGCAACAATATCATTGGTGGCCATCATGAGTATTTGTAAAAATTTATAAGCAGAAAAATAAATTTATCTTTAAAAAAAAATGTATCCACAAAAAAAAAAAAAAAAAAAACGAGCTGCTAATTACAGAACTAACGGGCAAGTGAAAACTTGTTACTATGGCCGGTTGCAAAGACAAAAGCATGGTTAAAAAACGTTCTATGCATGGGCCCAAAACTGACCATTGGTCATTTTTTAAAATATAAAAATGTACAGTGCATGCACAAAAATGCCCCAATTAAATTTCTCCACTTATCTGGAAAACTGTTTAAATTAAAGAAATGTACTGCACATACGTGAAAATGCGCCGATCCGACCTCTCCTTCACCGACCTAAAATTAGGAGGGTTACCAGATTTGGCATGTTTATCAATTTGGTGAGAAAAAATCTCGCCAACCAGTGGGCGGTATGGCAATCCACCCTAATTTAGAACTATGGTCATATAAATGAGAAAGATGTTAAAGGTAGCCTCCCCTTTGCAAATTCCCAGACAATGCCAACAAATACAGATGTAATACCAAAACAATCATAATGAATCACTGCCACAAAACTTCACAGAGTGAATGTCCAATAAATTAAGATTTATTCAAGGAAAATTCAAGGAACAAGTTGAGAATTCAATAAGCAAAAGAAAAGAAATTAAAATGAATTCCATTCAAAATTATTGAATTGTATGATCTGTGTTTTTTCGGTAACTTATATCATAAAGGCCGTATCACACGTATATTTTTCATGCAATTTTTTCGTCCAATTTTTGGCCGAATCTGAGGGGGAAGGGTTGCCGTAAACAAAACGACATGCTCTGACGTCAGCCGCACTCTATCTCCACATTGAAAAATTACTCGCCGATTTTTCTGCTTCGTAAAATGAACATCCAAAATTATTTCTTTCATTTTGCTTGCGCAATTGCTGATGGGTGTAAACTAAAAATAGAGCACCATTCTATTTAAAATATTATACGCCGTTAAAATATTATACACCATTAAAATATTATACGGCATATCTGAAGTGTTAGACAAAACCGGAGCCGCCATCTTGTTTATGACGTAGAGTGCCGAAGTACCCCATTGGCTGGAATTTCAAGCAATTTTATTTGGAACAACTTTTTGAGCTCGCTAGCAAAAAATTGTTCTAAAGCGGTTGCTATGGCAACTGAGTAAAAATTGCACGAATTGAACGAAAAATTGCTTGAAACGTGTACGTGTGATACGGCCTTTAGAAATAAATACAAATGTAAAGCAAGATAAAATAGAAAATGGGATAATTAATTGTTATATATATATATATATCATAACAAATAATCACATAACACATAAATCAATTATTTTTTTATCTATGCTAAAGCAAATCCATTTTAAAACATTTTTTGATTGCCTAATGGCTAATATATTTTTAATTCACATCACAAAATCAATGAAACCTAAAGTATCAAATTTTTTAATACATATGAATAGATTCAATTTTAATATGTAATAAAAAAAAAGTTCAAGTAAAATAACTGCTACCCACAGAAGACTTTGATAAGAAGTGGAGTTATAGATTTTGTTAATAACGGAACTTGAGGATTGATAAAAAAGTCTCGAACCACTTTAAAAACATCTTTTTCAAAACCAGGATAGTTCGGTAAACAGCTTCCACTTCCACTAGCATTTGGCCCTAAAAAATTACTTGCTTTGATATCATGATAGAGAGTAAGTAAACATGTTATTTTAATTGTACAGAATTTATGCAATAGTAGAGGTATGCTTTTAAATTTTCTGTATTTCATAAAGAAATTGATAAACATTACATATATGGCAAAAGTAAAAAACTAAATACAAATGGAAAAGGAACAAATTATACATTTAAGAAATTATAAAGCAATATACAATATAATTAATAATTATTTCCAAAAATTCATACAGACAAATTATGGAAACAGAAGTTTAAGATAAATAGAAAAAAATTTTCAAAAGCAATCATACAAATTACAATGGATTATCATTTCAGCAAATACTTAAAAAAAAAAAAATTCTTACTTAAAAAAACAACAACTTACAATTAGCAAGGCATTTCATTGCAGAAATCACCCAGTGAGGTATATCATCTGCAAGATTAAAAATATGACAGTATAAATACAAGAGAGATAAATTTTCTACTTTTAATTTAATTCTACAATGAAAACTTCTAACCTGTTTTGTCTACCAAGCAAACAACACCTGTTTTGCTTAAACGGGAAACATTATGTTTTATAATAAGACCATCAATGACTTTTTCTTCTATAATATCCAGCACCGAAGGAAACAACGTTTCCAATCTACATAGAAGAAAACAAAAGTTAAATTCAGCTTATTTAACAATACAATTTAAATGCTAACATTCCCAACTTTCCTGAATAAATATCTACAACAAAGGAAATGACAACTTATTTCTTTTTACTCATTTAAATTATGAAGCTTTTGGGAAAAAACTGAATATTTAAAAAAAAAACAGATATTATTTAAATTATTATATATTTCTACAATTTATTATAAGATATTCAACAACTTGCCTATTTTAGTAATATGAGCTAACAGGTTTTAATTAATTACAATTCGCATTTTATATTTTTATATATAAAAATTGCGTGTCACAATGTTTGTCCGTGATGGACTCCGAAACTATTCAACCAGTCCTAATATAATTTTGCATACAGCATGTAATTTCGTCCAAATATAGGACAGTTTTTATTTCAATTACTGACATCATAGTTTTTTTTTGCCAGAAAAGTGAAGAATCCGGGAAACAGGAAAATTCACAAAGCTCATGTTTCTGTGGAAGCGGATATTGTAGACCAGGGGTGGCAAAACTTTATGGATCAACGTACCTTTTTTTTCTAAAGAAGTGTTTAATGAGTTATAGACATGCCATCAAATAATTTTGATTTCTGATTATTGAGAAAATAATAAAACTTAATACTAACACAATACAAAATTCTATTTACAACGAAAAAATACCTTTTGCAATGTAAAGTTACAAATGCTTTAGTTATACGTGTAATTCAAATTAAAGTAACATTAGTGTGATTTCTGTTATTGCAGATTGGATGACAACTTATATTAGGATTGTAGGATGTTACTTTTTGTAGATACATGCTGAATTGGAGTCATCTGCCAAACAGTTTCTAAGCAATTAATTATTTTTGTTGTAGTTCCCTATTTTTGACAAGTCGGTTTGTGATTCATTTCAAAATACCGTTTTACAGACAATGTTCTGCATACCACTATTCTAGAACATAAAACACACACCACTTTGTCACCTTTAAAAATAATGCCATGTTTCTTGGTCCAACAAATTTGAAATTCTCTGCTACACTTACTATCTTGCACTTTTTGTTCTCTTGCTGAACTAGCCATGTTAAATAACATTTAAAAATTGTAAATATAACACAGATAAACTTTAAAATACAGTTGTATCAACGAAATTGACTATGCTATGCATAGACAAAATTTACATCTTAAACAATTGTAGTCTACAATGTAACTAAGGCAAGACAATAACAAAGGAGTGTGCTCCCCGCGACTGATCACTCGCACTTGTTCGCAACACTTTATAGTGAGCTTTGAAATAGAATGCAAACCATTTTGATCACTGGTGTGCCAAAAATATTGTGTCGCGTGCCACTGGTTCGCCATCCCTATTGTAGACCGGGCTGTGGAAGCCAATTTTCGAATTACTTTCCAAAAATATCCGTAACTTTGCTGGATAATGCTGGTCGAACGTATTTTAGACAAACCATGGCAGGGGATTATCTTAAAAGCCTTGGACCCCAAAAATTTGGTCCCTGTGCATTTAAAAACAAATAATCTGAATCTGATATCTAATCTGAGAATTTACTGTAGCTTTGCCGAATCATTCAGGATGACCATCTGTTATGCAAACCATGGAAGAGACACTTAAAGTCTTAGTGCAGGAAAAGTGTGTTTCTAGTGTACTTTGAGATGGTGAACGAGAGTCTGAAATCGAATTTTAGAAATTCCTGTAACTTTGCCTGATAATGCCGGATGACCCTAATGCCTCCTTCCAAGGACTGAACTTGCAGGCTCAGGAGCACCAAAAGTAGTCTCCAGTTGTGTTTAGGGGCGAGAAACGAGAATCTGAAATCAGATTGAAGAAACTCTGCTAACTTTGCCAGATATTGTCTGAATTAGGTGGAAAGGCATTGCATTCAAGTCCCACATACAGAATTTCATTCCCTCTAGCGATTGAACTTGCCTGCGTTAAAGCATCAAAAGTCAATCCTGTGTGCATTTCGGGGTGTGGAATGAGAATCTGAAATCGAATTTTAGGAGTTTCGATAACTTTTCCGGATAATGCTGGACGACCGTAATATTCGCAGACAGCAGCACCAGCTTGCCGACGTAGGGACACAAAAAGTACGTCTTGGACGTATTTAGGGACTGCCGATCTGAATATTCTTAATCAATCACATTTTGACTGTAAAGTTTAAAAGAGAAATCGGTTCTGTTGTCATGTATTCCACTGATACAATCAGAATCTCCAATGGGCTCAATTTATGTGACGTCATAGTCACATGATAGTGACAGCCACATGATTTTAGCCAATCAATTAAAAAACTCATGTGATGTCATAGTCACACAATAAAAACTATCTTGTGTTTCCAGCTAATCAGTTCACGTGTTACGGTGTTGCCAAGTTTTGCTCTTTGCAGAAACTTTCTCTTAAAAAGTACATGTACACAAAATGCCTTTTACTTAAAAATATAAGCATAAAATACAATTTTTTTTTAAATTTTAAAAAATCTTTTTGAAGAAATTTTTTCCCCCTAACATTTAAACATCTTTACCAAAATATAAAATTTGAAATTTTATCTGAGTTTTACAAATAGAACAAGTACAATTAATTTAATGTTTGTTTTGAATTCAATGAAAAACACGTGTTTGTTTTTATCATGTGACTTCATGAATTAAGCCCATACCATTCAAAAGGCTTAATTTCTCAATTTGTTTGGTTTTCGCGATGACTATAAATGAATCTGAAAGCCAAACAATGATCATTTGATGCTTCGACTTAGAAAATCAACGTTTCTTGAATGAGTAACTATATGTGACATGCTCATTTGTGGGGAAACCATTGAATCCATTTGAGTTAGCAAAAGGCAGATTGCTGAAAAATATTGTGCATTGATTAGTTACATAAAACTATTTATTGTTATACTTTAAAATGATTAAAAAAAAAGTATTAAAAGTTGCAAGAAATCAACTTTTTTCACTATGTTTATAAAATTAAATCTTAATAAGTTGTTACCTAACAACTTCGTCAGTAATTCCTTTATTATACTATACTCAAATAGAAGATGAATAAAATGCAAAATTAAAATCATTATGTTGTTTTATTCTTTATTTCAATCCTCCGAAATTGTAAGCGAAGATTAATTTGACTGCATTGAATCGCTGAGAATATTAAATCAACGTATTAAAACAAACCCACAGCAACGTGTGGCTGGGTCAGCTAGTATATTAAATATGTATAAAAATATAACTATTAACCTCATGTAAGTTATTTATCCTTGAAGAATTGTGAGTTATGGCAATCCATTTTATAACATCCTAGGTTGCCAATCAAATGGAGTTACTATGAAAAAAACAAAAAAAAGTGTATCTGAAAAGCACAAAAGTACGGATTTACAAAAGTAAAACTTTGAATACATATTTTTGTAAATAGACAAGGCAATTAAAAGAACTTTCATAATTAATTTTTATCCACATATTCTTTAAAAATATTTAAAATTTCAAGATTTAATAGAAAAATTACTAAAATTTTCTTGCTTTACTTAAATGAATCAGTTACAATATTATTATGAATTATTACAATATTATACACAATACAGTTACAATATTAATGATAATATTCTTATTTTTTCGGTTTCCCAGCAGGTTACAAGAGAGGTTGTTTAAAACCTTAATTCTAAAAGTTAATATCAATTGTATTCCAAAATCATTATAAACTAAACATTTGATTTTTTATTGGCTTATATAATACTAAGAAAACCAAAATTAAAGCCATTTTTTTTTCATATTGTTATTTCTCCTTTTTAAAGAGTCTAATGTTCAAAATATATGCTGTTAATAAAATTTAACAAATTTCTATTTTTAAAAAGCAGTATTAAATTCATGCTAAATTGAAATTTATTTTTCTGTTAACATATTTTTGTTTCAATTATATAATCTTTATGATTATATAATAATGATTTTTTTACCTACAGAGAAATAGTATGTTTAACACAAACACACTTAAGATGAAATGTCGGTTAACACAGAATAATACAATAGTCCTGACACACTACTATGTATTTTCATGCATCTTTTTTCTCTTAACACGAAACAAAAATCACTTAACATGAAAAGATTTCCCTTCTGTGAATGAAAAAAATATGTAAAATACCAGCCACACAGGTGAAATTTAAGAGGAGTGTGAAGGGAAAGAGAGGTAGTTTCACATGTTTTGCAGAAAGGGGGCTAACGGATTTGAAATACCCTGTGATATGAGCCAATTTTGTCTATCCAAGTGACTTTCATCCTCCACCCCCACAAAAACATTTCATCTCTCATCAGTTGGTTTTGGAAATCGGTGACTAGTACAACAGTGCCAGTAAAAATCAGTGAGTTGGGTTCGCGTCTCCCCCCCTATTTTAGAAGAAATTTTTTACGAGAACAAAAGTAAAAAGCTTGGGGAAAGCAAACTTATATTTTGCTTAAAATGGAGCTTCTTAAGGCTGTTGATCAAAAACAGTTGACAAAAATGGAAATGTGTAAAGATTTTGGTATTGCTAACTTTACATAATCAACAACAATTAAAAAGAGAGCAAATTACAGAAATGTTTGAGTCAGAGAGAAAGTGGTTGAGAAAGCACATTTGCACAAGGATTTAGAGACGGCTTTACTTGTGTTGGTTTAAACATGCAAGATCTCAGAATGCTCCTATATTAGGACCTTTAATGCTGGAAAGAAGCAACAAACTTTTAAATAAATAAGCATTACATTTTCAGAAAATTCAATATAGTTGGAACATTTCAAGAAAAGAAATAGCAGAAGTTCTAGAAAATGTTTTGTGGTGAAGCTAATCAAGTTTTTCCCCAAAAACTTAACAAATGCTCCGTTTCCCCAAAAAACTTGAAAATTTTGTATTAAATTTCATTAAGTTCTAGTGAATATTTTTGTTTAATTGATTTTTACTATGCTACTTAACTTTACTACTCTAATAAACTTAATTTTTTTGAATACTTCTTTTCCTTCCTATTTGTTTGCAATATCCTTTAACACACACAAATATTTCAGTCCCCCTTAGTTTCATGTTAAAACGATTTTCACTATATACAAATATGCTGATAATATAATTTTTGGCAAATACAGTGAGCTTATACAGGATTACTTTTTATCTAACTTAAAACCAACAGCAACAGAATATCTGGATATAATTTTATATTTTGGAAAGAAAAGGTAGATTATCAAATATATTACTTCTCTTTTATGATCTATAATATAATCTGGGAGAATATATAAAATCTCCCAGATTTAAAAGGGATTATTTTTAGTGCAATCTTAGAATAATGAGTTCTAAAACATTAAATAAATTCAAGAAAATTTTGTAAAAATTTCTTTTTAGAAAAACTTATCCATTTTTGTTAGAAATTATGTACATTAGAGAGGGATTTGATTTTCTAATTAAACAAAATAATAATAAAATAAAAAAATAGCAAACATTATAAAGGACATTAAAAGTATGTCTTCTGGCACTAAAGAAAGTGTCGGTAAGAAAATGATTTGAGATAGCCTATAAATATCAAACTAGATATTTTATGCATCAATACCTGAAATTTTAGAAAATGGTAAATTATTGTATTTCTCATGCACCTACAAAATAAATTCAAAATTCATTTCATTAAAATGTCTGAATAAACAAAAGGTTGCAGTGAAATTTTAGTTACAATTTATATAAAAAAAGGTATATAATTTAGTTATTTCATCAAAGGACAGACCAGATGCTCTGTAATAATATGTCATTGTTATATACATATGCTTACTTTTTCCTTTAATGAGAGTTTTCAAATGATTATTCAATATCTAAATTACTTATTTGCAAATTCTGAATGAATCTTTCCTGAAGTAGGAATATGTGCAATACTGTAATACAATAATATTTTACAAAAAATTAAGCATTTTAGATACTAGATTCTTAAATAAAAAGTTAACTTAGCTTAAAGAACCAAAAAATTAAAACACAAGTTGTAACAATATAACAAATTGCATACAAAATACGTTTTTCCCACACTAATTCATCAAAATACAATAACACTAATCTGTACTAAGTTGCAATAATCACTGATGAAATCAATCAAGTATTACCTGGATAAAGTTACTGTTTTCCACACCATTTTCACTTCCTCAGCAGAGAGTTTTCTTTCAACAAAATGGCACTCGGGAAGATTTTCCTTCTGAATTGGAGGTGGGGATTTTGTTCTAGATTGCATTTTATTTAATTTGCGAGTTTTGGCACCAAAAGATGGGGACTGAATGAGACACAGAGCTGAGGGTTTGGACATTTGAGATAATGGAGTGAATCTGGAAGAATAAAAGTGAAAGCATAAAAAGAAGGTATTAATAAACTATAGTTAAAAAAAACTAAAAAACACGCTTTTATGTTTAATTGAACTAAAAAGTAAAAAAAAAATTCTTAGTATAAGAATAATATGATTGATGAGAAAATTAATGTCATTGTGGTAAAAGTGCGGGGTGCTTTGTACTACATTTTTACACTAACCCAGCATTTCGGAATGAAACTAGTAAGAAATTATAACAATTGATATAGGATACCCCACACTTTTACCCCAATGACATTAATTTTCTCGGTAATCATTTTACTCTTATATTAAGAATTATTTTTTTTACTTTTTAGTTCGATTAAACACAAAAGCATGTTTTTTTAAAACTATAATTTATTTTTCATTTTTTAGTTCAATCAACAACAAAAGCAAGCATTTTTAGTTTTTTTAACTGTCATTTATTGATTGATGGAATAATCTTAAGGTGACTGCCTACCTTGAAAATGTCGTTTTTCGTCTACATAAGGCATTTTTTTAATTTCAAAAGCTTATAGTTTGAACCAGTAGCGCACACGGAAGTTTTCCAAGGGGGGGGGGGGGCCCAGGGTCGAAAGTCCACCATTCTTGTATCATGCTCCTTTTGATTTTGTCGGTTTTTTGGAACAAAAAACAGTAAAAAACTAATTATTGAATAAATAATTAGTATTAATTAATAAAATTAATCATTAAAAACAAATATTTAATTAAATTTTACTTATTATATACTTAAAATTATAATCAATCGGGGAAAAATCTAGGGCTTTTTTTGGGGGGGTCCAGACCCTAGGACCCCCCCTTGTGTGCACCACTGGTTTGAACATTTGTCTTTCCAAAACAGTTTTTCTTTTTCCTTTACGCAAAATAGAAATAAAGTTATAGTGATTTTAAAAAAACATCACTGTGCAAAAGGACGGCAAGATAAAACTTTAAATGAGTTTTTCTCAAAATTATGTTTTCGAAAGAAACGCTTTACCAGATACATGATATCTTAAGAACCAAACCAGATAACGTTTTGAAATTTTGTGGGAATATGTTTATTATACTATTTTTCATAAAGTGGACCATAAGTTTTGTTGTAGGTTAAATATTTTTTTCAATTACGTTAGTTTTTATAAAGAAAAAACTTAAAAAAATAACCAAATTTTCATATTATTATGTATAATTGTCTGTAATTTTTTTGTATTTTAATATTTCTCTTAGATTTTGGTTCATTTTGAAGAGCACCGTAATATGTATGTTGTGTAAAAAGAAAAATATGATAACTGTGTTAGAAATTTTTATACAGTGTTACCTGTTTTAGTAAAAATTTGGTAAAATTTCCTTGAAAACAACCAATTTTTCTAAAAGTAGAATATTTATTTAAAATTTTTTATGTATTTATATATATATTTTTCTTCCTAAAAAAACTCAATTTGTTTCCAAAATTTGTTTTTATAAAAAAATTTGGTCCAAAGGTAGGCAGTCACCTTAAACGCGTCATTTTTTAGAATCTGGAACACCCTTTGGCATACTACCAGTGCGTCGATACGGCCTGGTTTGCAAAATGTAGAATCAGCCAAATGAAGGAAATCTGGAAGAGCTAAGTTTCATATATTTCATGCAAAAGGTGTTCAGTCAATGGTATTTTTCACTGAAAAGAGCTCTCTGAAACTTCCATCAGTATTAGACGCAAAAGTACACTTTCTGAATCAGAGTTTTTGAGAAATTATTTTTTTTAATCTGATGACCTCCAAATCAATTTTCAGCTGTTTTAGTAAAATGAAGCAATGAATGTTGTTTGATTCCACAGATCAGACAAGAGAATTTAGAAAAATAGACTATGTCCGAGTTTAGCAGTTAGAACAGTGCTTCTTAAACTTTCAATATTTGCGACCCAATTTTCAGTCATAATTTTCATCACGCACTCCCCCCTCATATAATAACAATGTATTGAATGCAATAATAATGTACTTCGAGGATAAAACTACAATGCGACTTTAATATTACGAACTGCACATATTTATCAATACATGTACTTTGCATATGACAAGCCCAAGGAAGTCACTAGTAATTACTAAACTTTCTTTTAATTTAGTATTAATAAATCAATTATTAAATACTTGCCGCACTTACACATTTATAAGTATCATATATCAGTGTGAATATGTATTTTATTTTTTATCATGTCAAAATGTATCAGTAAATTAATAATTATTTTACGTCTTTTATTTTGA
>BMAV01013205.1:910103-948978 GCA_019973955.1 Trichonephila inaurata madagascariensis
TTACATCCACGACGCTCTCAAATTTTAAAACAATCTACTCCAGAAAAAAAAAGGATATTAATTACATTCATTTCCTTTAACTTATAAAAATAACATTTTTAAATAATTTTTTTTAAAGAATTGATACATTTTCAATCAATTGCAGCTATATAACTCATAAATAAAAAGAGAATATTAAAAATTATTATTCTGTAGATATTCAAGAACAAGTCATTGGTAAAGACCTTATAATTTCAAACTACATCCCGATGGGAAATCTATAGATGAAATTTGACTTAACAAATTTACAAACTATATGATGAAAGATTTCCAAGTATTTAATTTACTATACATGATCTGGTAAACTCCTATTTTGATGTACACTTTAGCAACTAAAGTATTTGCGCATTATCACAACAATTGCCAACTTTATTAACTCGCCAAGTTAGCAACCTCAATTTCCTATGTGTAGTAAGCGCTGAATAGGCAACCAGGTGCTTCATTTTATATAATGTCACCAATAAGTTGCGATAACATGCAAGTACCACAACTATTTTTAAAATTAGAAATCTTGTTATAACAACAGAAATTACATTCTACCTGAAAAAAAAAAAAAATAACCTGAATTTTTGTTATAAATGGAACAACAAGACATTAAAGAAAAGCAAATTTAGAAAAAAAAATAAATAAAAATAAAGCAAAAACAATCAAAGGAAATAGGTCAGGAGACAGAAATAAGAATATCATATGGATTCTCTCTTTTCTGACAATTCTAATTAAGATTAAAACAGAAGGAAAGGAAAATTTCTTTGTGATTTTGTTAAACCCTGTGAAAATTTTGTAAGAAATAGTTTTTTTTTTAATGAAAGACATGCAGATTATCATCTTTCTAACCATGACTGGTGTTTAGCTTAAACAAAGAAGGAAACAGAAATTTCATAATTTCTATAAGACACTGCAAAACTTTTAATGAAAAATATTCCATTTTTCTTTTCCTTTTGGATGATAATTCCAGTTCAGTGTAAAAAAAGAATGAAATGGTCTTTTTGATGAAAGTCATGCACACACATTTTCTTTTCTGATGACAAATATACAGTTAAAAAAAATGAATGAAATGGAAACTCCCTTCATTATGCTACAGTGAAGCCTCTTGTGAAAATTATTCAATTTTTCTCCTTTCTGATAATTTCAGTTTTGACCAAGAAAAAAAAAAAAGAAATAGATATTGGATGCCATGTTTCCCCAAATACAAAAAGGAATAATGGCCAAAATTTGCAACATTGTAAAAAAAATAAAAGGATGGCCCAGTTTTGCAAAAGCAAAACAACTCAACATCTAGGGGTGCAACACAACAATCTTTATTATTCATGTTACAATCATTGGTGGATTTAGAATTCATATTTAGCCACCTAACTGGCATAGAGGTTAGTGACACTGACTGCGGTGCTGTAGGGCATGGGTGTTTGTAAATGTATAGTGCCTTCGCGGCATGGGGGCATTTTAAATAACCGCCAGGATGCAAATCCTCTCGTAAGGATAGTAAAAGGCCTCTGACCACCCCTAGGGTCTTCTCCCTCAAAATTAGGGTGGAACCGAGCAAAATCGCAATGTTTCCTGCATAGTGCTCAAAGCTAAGGCTAATGACAAGCACAAAAATATAGCTCTTTGCCACGATAAATTTCGTAGACCTTGATCTGATGTAACTGACGATCAAGTGGCATAAGTAACAACAACAATAGAATTAATAATTGGAAACTCAACTCAGTGGGCACAACACCCCATTAGGGCCAGGGTCTACTGTGCCCATGCCAGTATACGACCATTGAGGTGCATGAGCAGATGTCCTGATAAGGTGGTCAGTCTGAAGCAAGACCACCAGTTTTTGAGTCAACAAGCAAGCTTGGTACTCATTTATCAACCCACTATTTGGAAACTGCTGTAACAAATTTCTAGATTCCTTCTTGATTACACAATACTATTTCATTTCATAATGCATATAATTTAACAGATTATAAGACTGTTTTTTTGTTCTACAATGCTTCATTTCACAGGAAAAATCAAACTATTCAAAAAAGCAATCGTACCTTGTAACCTCTGAACCAAAGTTTGGATTATTCATAAGATAACAATGAAGCCATGTAACTGCTTCAGAAGAAGTAAAGCAATTATGGTATGTTTGGATACGACGCCTATGTTTCTTAACAGGCATCCCAGACTGGAAAGCTGCTATGACTTCATTCCACTGAAAGTGCAGAAATATCGTTAGACATCTTTGGCATTTGTTTAAAGCAAAATTTTGATCTACATTACTTTAATGAATTTATATAAATGGTAACTAATTATTATTTAGCTTATAAGACATTCTAGTACTCGCGTATTAACGTCACTGCAGCCAAATTTGCACCACGCAAATCGCACTATTTTTCACCAAAATCTATTCCCCCCCTCAAAATGAAACACCTAAGAATCTTTTCGTTGCTTCAATATCATGTCGCAAATTTTGCTGTGGTGACGTTAATACGCAAGTATCCATATTCTTTATGTACAACTACCATTTAATATTTTCTCTCTAAATATACTTACCTTAGATAAAGGAACATTATAATGACTTCTTGGTTTACTAAAATTTTAGGGGGGGATAGGCCTTTAAATCTATTTGCAGTTTTGAGGTACTTACACATTACCACAACAATGCCAAAGTTCAAGATAACTCGTGAAGTTGGGAAAACTGATTTCGCATATCGTCAGTCTAATTATCAGACTGCGTAACTCCATCTGGGATGCTAATTTGATACAGTACGGCTAGGCGCCAAGTTGTTGTTTATGTTCGCCAAGATAGGCGATAATATTACTGTATGGTATGCTTTGATATTTTTATCGTGCGATAATGTGGTTGCCATGGGGATAACATATATTAGTGTAAGTTTTTTTCCCCCCGCGGGATCTCTGCTCAGCAAAGGTAACACATTATTACAAATTTTGTGTAATGAATGCTTAAAATAGTGTAAATAATTTATATCTCTGGAAGTGTAACACATTAATATTACTTTCTGATGTATTTATTTTATGTTAAAATCTTGCCACCACCTCTCCCTTCGAAATCTAGTTTTATTATGAAATAAAAAATAAAGTAGTGATTACACTGATCAAGGAATAAATTAAAAGCGGAGCATGCACTGAGGCATGGCATAGACAAAACAAAAGGATTAAGGTATCGCGCCAAAAAGCGCTTGGCGCGTTGCACTCCTATATCAAATCAGTAACACCGGTGGAGTTACACAGTCTGATAATTACGCCGACGATATGTCGTACGTGCTGAATTGGCAACCATGTGGTTTGTTTAACAATGTCACCAATACGATTGCAATAATGCGCATGTACAGATTTTGATACGAGAAGTAACTGTAGTCCCTTCTTTTGAAAAAAAAAAGCATTGGCAAAATCTTAACTGATTTTTTAACAAGTCTTTTTACGGCAATTTTTGATACTTGTGATGGGGGTATTAATTTGATATCAGGGTAATTACATATTATAATGTTGACCAATCATGCCAAATCAAAAAGCATCGCTAAATGCTGTCATCATATGCACAAACAAAATTAATAAGTTTGCACATGCAAGGGAATAGTTTTCAAGTATTAGCTGCATATTGCAGCATTTGGTGATGTCTTTTCATTCGATGAAATTGTCCTGCTGTTGAAGCCAAGTGATTATGGTCATGAACTTATGGCACCACTATTCATTTGCCACTACCTTTGTATAAAGGATCAATATGCATAATGTAAATATCTTGATGAGCTCCAAATAAAATTGTAGTGAATTAACTGTAGCCAAATTTGCATCAGGCAAATTATGCCATTTTTCACCAAAATTCAACCAAAAGGCTTCTTTTTTCAAATAAAGCAGGTAAGAATATTTTTATTTTGATATCATGGCATGATTTGCATAGCACAAATTTTGCTGTGAAGACGCTGATACGTAAGTACCAAAATTGCTCATGCTTAGCTCAGCCAGCTCAGTTTTGTTGATTTACTGATGATGTGGACTAGTCCTCCCCATTTGGTGACCCGAACAGCACACTACAATTGATGACCCTGGTTGCTGTCTGTCTTCTATGCTGCTACAGTAGTTGGATCTACTACCAGATGTCACTGCCTGTGATCTGGATGTTTTTACTCTCCTGCAATGCTGACATCACTATTTGTTGATGCTCCTGAGCGGTTCTTCAGACCTTGCTGATTGCAACAAACTCTCAAATTTGCAAATGTAAACTTTTCCCGCTGAAAGGGCAGGGGGCCACCATTCATTTATCCCTAACTACTAACTTTGTATAAGGGATCCATTTGTATACTATAAAAATATCTATCATTTTAATTAATACAATATAATTGGGTTAAAGTGTAGTATAGAGGTGTCCTTGGCGATGTCAATTTCTTCTGGCAATTAAAATCAATTGCCAAGCTACTTAATTTAGCGATAAGTGTCCGGAAGCCAGAATAAATTTGTTATCTCACCATATCTAGATAAAAACTGCCAAACCCAAAGGCCCTCCCCCCATGCTACATTTGAGCCCAATATTGTATATAAGTTAATGAACTCCCGATAAAAGTGCTTTTGTAAGGATTAGGCAGCTTTGATTAGTCTTGATTTACTGAGCATGTGGACCAGTCCTCAACATTTGGTGACCCAAAGTCTCCCCACAAACTCACGGGCAGTATGTTGCAGGTTCGAGCCCTAATGCCACTGAAGATCCTCCATGTAGAAAGTGCTGATGCATGTTAAATCTGTCAAGTTCAATGTCCTCCCACTGGCATTATGTGGCAGTCTGGAGAGGGGGTTCCAGCCCAGGTGTCATCCGCGTCACTTGATCGAGGCTCAAAATTACAAGGTCCGTTGCCAATAACCCTAATGCTGGTTTATAGTGGAAGATTAATATCACTCACTCATTTGATGAATTGTAGTAAATGGTATATGTAAATTTGGTACTTAAGTATTATCAAAACCGAATTGGTAAAATTATATGAAATGAAGCACATGTTTGACATCACAAGGCATGTAAAATCGTGGTTGCCAACTTGACTAATTATCTTGAATGTTGTCATTGTTGCAATAGTACACAAGTACTGTAAATTCTTATATCACTACACCACAGATTTTTCTGCCAAATAATAAAATTTCACCAATTTAAACTGCCAACATTAAAATATAATATTTGTATAGAAGCTAAAAATCTATTAGGAGTGATTTCAAAATTACACAAAAAACAAGTAGCATATTGATATCAAATTAATTTCTTATTGTATACAATGTATATTTATACTAAACTTAGTGGCACAACAGCACAAGGCGGGTCAAGGCCTACTGTGTCAATCTCGGTTTTCATGACCCTGGGCACTGAGGGCATGAATAGACGTGTCAGTCTGACACAAAGCTCCCCCCCCCCCCAGTGCTTAGTTCCCAAGCAAGTTTGGTACTCATTTATTGACCCACTGAAGTGATGCAAGCCAGAGTCGACCTTGCCCAGCTTGGGGTTAATGTACATATATTGGGTACTTAAGTATTATTGCAACAATGCCTATGTTCAAAATAACTTGCCAAGTTGGCAGACTCTATTTTCCCCATGTTGTAAGCATTGAATCAGCAACCATGTGCTTTGTTTCATATAATGTAGCCAATGTGGTTGCGATAATATGCATGTACAATATTGTTACAAAATATGGCCAAAATGTAGAACAGAGGGCTTTTGGATTTGGCGATTTTTATCTAGATATCATGATGAGATAATGAATTCATTCTGGCAGACTGTATGATTTTGTAACCCTTGATTTTTTATATGTGGTCTTATGGAGATAAGGTCCAACATTCTTTTTAATTATTTACTATTGGTTATTCAAAAAAATTAAAATATGTTTTTAAATAAGCAGACAATTTTCAAATTAAAAAATCAATCATTTATTTTCTTAACTTTCATTTTGCATTAAGGTTTTGTCTAGGAAGGATTTTTTGAATTTTTCTGTGGAATTTTTAAATGATTTTGTTTTTTGTTTGTTCCTTGGATTTATCCTGACAAGTATGTCTGAAAGGTATGATTTGCTTTTTTTTATGAATTGGATTGAAAGAGGAAATTGTCTGCAATACAATGGTGCAGAAAAAAAAATTGATTGCTGCAAATACTCAATCTCAGGTTTGCAAGAAAGCAATGCGTTTGATTAAAAAGGATTCAAGTGACAGATATATTTGGGAATGCTGAAAGAAAGGAGTGAAAGCACATTGTATAAAAAGATCTGAAAGGAAGAATAGCTGGTTTGATTCAAGTAAGCCGAGTATGCTCAAGATTCTGATGTTGACGAATATGTGGGTGCAAAAGTCAAACTGTAGCTTCTTTTCTTTCGAACAATGTTTTGAAGAAAACAGTACCTGACTGGATGAGTTTTTGTAGAGAGGTATGAATGGAAATATATGTGAAAGGAATTTACCCTCCTTTAGAACTTTCCTTTCCTGAGCGCACGAACACACAGGTAAGCCTTTTTCTTTAATATTCTTTATTTCTTTTTACTTAAAAATGCAATTTTTATTTTTATGCTTTACTGACAGCTTTATAAATATTTTTTTTAATTTCACATCTATAATTTTTTATTTTTATTGCAAAATCACAATTTATAAACTCTTGGAACACTGATTGCTAAATTATGTTGCTTAGCTTTCGAATCCGTTTGGCAAAAACAACTATCGATAAATTAAGTTGCTTGGCGACCGATTCCTCACCAAGGGTGCGCCTGTTCTACACTTTAACCCAAAGTATAATACAAAATTATGTACACTTGTATTTCACGAGAATTAAATACGAAAACAGTAATATTACTCGTTTTAAAAATCAATTACACTAAAAGAATAATAATTACCAATCTGGTAGCTCTATATGGCTCCTTGCTATCCATTTTCCTTTCTACCTAAAATATCACATTATTATCAGTCGTTAGTACATTAAAAGCAAAACAATTTTTCAATTAAAAAAATATTTACCAAATAAAAATCAGTATGAAAATATAAATGCTTTAATTAACCACCCCATAACAAGGATAATGCTACACAATTTTGTCGCAATCATCTAAAGACAGAAATACCGATTCGCATTCAGATGCGCCGTTTGACTTATTCACACGCGCTGTCTTTATTTCCATTTACATTTCGAAATAAATACATAAAATAAAAATTTCGAAACTAGAAAAAAAAAACCTTGCAGGCAATGCTTTAAAACCCTGTAAATCGAACGACGAATTCAATGCTTTCATAACAAAAAATATAACCAATTTTTTTTATTATGCTTTTTGAATTCAAAAACCAACCCGCCATTTATGTTGCCATCATTGAAAACATCTTTTAATATATTTTGGAAATGATTTTGGTTAAAATGAATAATAATTAGAAATGAATTACTTTTTCAAGGAATGTTTTTACTTTTAAGCAATCAATCTATTTTATTTTGATCTACTGAAATTTTTACAACCCTGATGAAAAAATTTATTTGCTTTTTTTTTTTAGAACATGTAAAAATTTTGATTGAAAATCAGATAGAACATAATCTGGAAATCCTTTGATTGAAAACCAGGCAAAGGTGACAAAGATATTACAATAGTATTTTCTCGTAAACTTTTCAATCTTTAAATTTTCAATCAAAACATTATAAATGAAGTTTAATGATAAAAGTTGTGTTTGTTTGTTTGGCAATCATCCTTGACCGGATATTCGATGGAGTTGTTGGAATAGTTACTTCCGTTAATATTTATTCGTCTTTTTGAGGTCAATGAGAGTGACGTTGGAATGTGCTGTTTAGTCGAATCTCCTAATGAGAATTTAAAAATCACTCCGTATTTGCGGTGTAAGAGACCGAGCTAATATTTAGCTTAACATATTTTATTGAAATTTATATTTTTTGGTGCAACACTACAACCTAATACTCATCCGACCAACGCCTTGAAATTACCGGTTTTGAAATTAAAACTCATTAGTAAGTATCATTAAAATGCAGTTTCATCAAAAAAATATTAACCTTTGCATATTGTTTACTGTTTCCGAAAAAAGTGCGATTCTTCAGATGAATCAAAGTATAGTATTCTTAAATGTCAATGTTACACTAAGCCTGATATACTAAATTATTTGAAATTGATTTCAATATTAATAATTTGGCTAGTTATTAAAGAAATTATTCATCCATTCATTATTAGTTTTCTGTTTATGGATTGATGGATTCCCATTATCCTTTTAATGACTCACTATACTTTTTCTATGAGTTGTATATTTTCATCACTACATAGTTGTTTACAAACAAAATATATTGAAATTTAACTTTGAAACACATAAACATTTCCCTTTATATAAATTTTAAAAAAATTAGAGAAGTTTTTCTTTTGTGTAGAGCTTTTCCATACATAAGATTAATAATCATGTGATAAAGAGTTACAACTTAAATCACATGTTTGTTTTGACAGTTTCTAATCAGGAGAGTGTGCTAAACATACACTAGAAGTTTTCCTGTTAAGGTTGATTTTATATTTCTCATATTGTGAATCATTTATTTTTCATACATTTAAAGCTATTTCAGAGTTAAATATTTATTTGAAGACAAAGGCAAATACAGACTTTTATCTAAGTATGATAAGTCTGGAGAAATAAGACATGTGATTAATGGAAATTATCAAAAGCATGCCTATTTATAAAAATAAAGCAGGAAAAATGGGATGTAAAACATGCTCTTAATGGACTTAATTAAACTGATGTTGCTGTTGTAACTGTGTATTGTATAAATTAAACATTTTTTTTATGCATACAGTATTTTTCAATTATAATGATGCTTGTGCATTATACTTCAGTTACATTAATTAGAAATTTCTATACAAGAGTGTATTTATAGACATATTTAGGAAACATGCGATGTATTAGTTACTAGGAAACTTATTGTATTACTTATAATTAGTTTCACTCTTTCATGAGTAAGTTGTGTATTGAAGTTTGCTTGTCGCCAAATGTCCTCTAGTAGCTGAACAGTGCGACATTAATATTCACTCATTCACTGCATTGAAGCTTTCTTTTTACTTCACAAAAATCAAAATTGAATTTTAAAATTGTATTAATTTCCCCTCCTTTTAATTGAATTAGAATTACATATTAAACCTATGCAATTGAAAATCTCGGGTAAAAATTTAAACAAATTTTCATGTATGCTGTAAAAAGCAATTTTTCTTTGGAGAATATCAAATAGGCTGTCGTAATACACTAAAGCTTTGGGGGGGGGGCAATCACTTGTTTGAGATATTAATGAGTAAGCAACGAGTTCCAATTATGAGCGCCTTCAAAGAGGCAGTCATAATTTTGATGAAGCCAGTATCAATTAGTTAATTACTGATGAAATATATAAATAATTAAAAGTTACTTATCCAAATAATACTCTAAGCATGTAAATTTTTGCTCGTATTAACCATGTAAAACAGGCCAATTTGATTCTTAACTAAATTTCACATGAAATGTAATATTGAAAGATTGCCTAGATTTTTTACAGTTCGTATTTAATAATTGTTGTTTGTATTCAAGGTTTTTTTATAATTTACAACAATTTCATTTATGGTATATTTTATTGGTCTGTTTTGGCATGTAGCATCGAAATAAATACATTTGATATTTACATGTTTTACCTTTTTATAATATCTTTGAGAGTATGTTATGATACAATAGGGTGATATATTATTTTTCAGTTATAGTTCAGGGTGAGTGATACTAAAGCCTAACTTAAATTTTTAACTGTTTTCTCTTTATAAACATTTTTTTTAAAAGATTAGAATTTTATTAGAAGGCACTAGATATTATCAGTTACAAATGTTGTAAATAAATCATTGCTGTTAATTTTGTTGTATATACCTTAAGGTAGGTCAAATATTGTCAGGATCCTAGCATGGCCCCCTTATTTATTGTCCTCTTGCTGTTATGATATTGTAGTGCAACTTGCATGATGCAAATTTGGCTATTCCTCAAGGATTCTTTTCTGTATCTTTTTATACCCAACAGTATTAATTGTTATGTAATTAAAAGAATGTATTTTTATGTAGCCATATGGCTGTAACAGTTTTTGTTAAAGCAAGTGAGAATAAATTGGAATGAGGATCTTTTTAGGTAATGCTTTAATGCAATTTAAATTGGTATTTTTCTGTTTCGCAGGTGCAAATCTCACTAAGTAGGCTTTATTGGTGACAACACACAATATAAACACGCAAAAAAATTTAATGTTTTCTCATTGTTTTTTTTATCCCTTTTTTGATGTATAATGAAAAAGATGTTACAAATAAGAAAAAGACTGACATGTTTTAAAAATATGGTGTTAAAAGGTTACCAGTGGGAATATTCCATTTGGAAAAAAACCCCAAGAAAATCTAATATTAAAAATGGAAGAAAAATTCACACACAAAATATCCTCCACTGATGAAATCCAAGTGCAAAATTAAAATGTTATTGTTATTTTGAAAGTCGTCTACTCATGTTGAAAAGATCCAAAAATTTTTTAATTAACCAATAGAAATTTATTATAATGGACACATAACCTTATCTGTGTAAGACCGCAAATAAAAAAAATCAAGTGTTATCAAATTATGCAGTCTGCCAAAATGAATTCGTTATCTCGCCATGATATCTAGATTAAAATCGCCAAATCCAAAGAAAAATCAAATCTAAAGGACCCCACCCTTTTCCTATTCTACTTTTTAGCCTTGTAATTATTACGTTTGATATATTAAAAATGTGATATATTTTGAATAATTTAATTTGTTGCATAGTTTACACCTGTTGGATGCTGTAATTTGTGTTTGTCTTTTGAACATACAAATTTATACCTTTTCTTGTTAGATCCATATATTCTACTTTTTTTATCTTCTCCAACTAAATACTTCTTTCTTTGTGTAGGTTTTTTTTTTTAATATTTTAATTATTTATATTGAGTGCGAAAGATAATGCTTGGTTTGATAAATGTTAGTATAAAGCTACAAGAGGTCCATTGGCTGATCTTTTAATTTTGAACCCCCTAATTGGGCTCAAAATGATCAGTTAGGTTGAGATTATGAGATTTGAATTACTTATTAATTTTTGTGTTAAAATTGAGTAAAATCTATTTAAAATTTATTCCTTTAGGGATTTGGCAGAAAATATATAAAAGCTAGCCATCAATTTTTTCTTACAGCTATTATTTTTTGTTTTTAATACTCAAATTGTGTTTTTTTAATAACTTCATCCTCTTTTTTTGTATTTATATCCTGCTTTCAGTTAGATCTACACTGAACCTTTATGTACTGTTGTATATTCCATTTATCGATGAAATATTTAAATCAATTTGACCTGTTATGTAATGAAGATTGTTAAACCTTATTGTTAAACATTTTATGTATGAAATCTTGATTTTGATTGTATTTTATTTCTTGGTAAAATGGTTTGGTAAATGGCTGTGTTGTCTTAATACCTGATATATGTTTTGAAATCTATTTGACTAGAAATTATAATCAAATCTTTGAATAAACTAGAGGTTGTTTGTTACAGTTTAGAATAATTTATTGCTATGTTTTGCTTAATTATAAAAATTGGTTAAATTATTAGATGAAAGATAGTTTTGTTCAAATTTTATCTAAGCATATATTCATATTAAAAAAAAAATTAACGCTTAGAGTATTAATTTCAAGATTTCATGTTATATTATATACAAACCTTAATATAGTATATTATTTATTAATAAAATGTCTAGAATGTTTTTTATTGAAATGAATTTTTTTGCTATTTTACCATACTATTTACAGTTTTGTTCAGAATTCATAATGTTTATTACATTAAAATGTATAATATATTCTAGGTGCTGCCTTATTTGTTTCATCTAGCCTAAATGAAATGGGGAAACTTTTATCCAAAATATTTGGTAACAAGGAGATGAGAATACTGATGTTAGGTTTAGATGCAGCTGGAAAAACAAGTATCCTTTAAGACTTGTGTGGATTTTAAAGTGATTTTTTTTTGTTTAAAATCAATTAATATTTTTATCTTAAAATATTTAGTACTTTAAAAAAAATCTGGTAACAACTTTAGTAGTTATGAGTGTAAATTTGTTTTTGTTTCTATGCATCCTTTAATACAGTTTTGTGGAAATAGGAAGGGGAGGGGCATTATCTTTTAATACACAAAATGTACTTGGATTTAAATACATAAACATTTAGTTATGTACATAAAAAAATTCATGTGTTATTCAAGTTTAAATTTTAAACTAAAATTAAATTTTTTTCGAGGTTTGGTTGGTTCAGTCCTAGGAGAGCCCACACCCTTGGCGCGAATTATTTTGGGTTGGCGATAATTGTGCCATCTTGGTAACCCTACTTTGATACACTAGATATGGTAAACCTATTTCTGGAAATTTCGTATTTTGTCGGCGGGCATTTCGAATTTCATTTTGTTTTGGGGAACCGGGTTGGAATGGTTGTGTGTGTGAAGGAATATATCTTAGAATTTTTTACTTTGTTGAATGCGAAAAGTTAGAAAGAATTGATTGAATAGTGCATGAAGGGAGGATTTATTGCTTGGAGTTATGAATGTCCTAAATGTAACGATCGGCATGATGTGTAACATGGTCAACAATAAAACGCTTTCTTCGAAATTGCACCAGCCACGCCGAAGGTATGTTCGACCATTACCTCGCAGAATAAAAATGGCGGTGCTCACACGATCATTCACTTAGCGATGAGACCTTCAAGACTTTTTTAAAATTAATCGTTACGCTGTACCCTCCACTCGGAAAAGATCAGCAGTAAGAAAATAAGTGCTGTTTTTATATTTTTTTTTCTTAAATGCTTAATTTCTGTATTGTTTACATATATTTTCATTACGCATCCACCTTATCTCTCTGTATTCACTTGCCGCCATTGTCAGTTTCGCTTGGCGCCATCTCGTTCTGGCTTGGCGCTTTTTTCATTTTGTCGCCAAGGGTGTGGGCTCTCCTAGGATTTTACCGGTTTGGTTTTCATGTCTTCACAAGCAATATTATATACTTACTAGCTGGTGTACCCGTTCTTCGCACGGGTGAGCAGAAAAATTAAACAATACAGATTGAAGAATAAAGAAGTTTTTAATGGGTTAATTTTATGTGAATTGCAAATTAAACAAAAAAAGCTTTTTGCATATCTCAGCTGAACAAAAAAACCATGTTCGCTAAATTTTAAGTCTGTAGATCTAATAGCTAATAAAGTTTTTTTTTTATTTGTAACTCCTTGAGGGTTGATTTTTGAAAATACCTTCCTAAGCTGATCTCTGCTCAGCAAAAGTAATACATTGTTACAAATTTTGTGTAATGAATGCTTAAAATAGTGTAAATTTATATCTGAAAGTGTAATACATTAATAATACTTTCTGTTGTGAATATTACAATTTAACATAAAATAAGTACAAGCAACACTGTTTCTTAAATTATAGTGATGATTCAATGAAAAACATAGCGAAATGTTGGCGATAGAGGCAAGTTGGCAAATGTCTAGCTACTTTCATAGCTCGAGCTTTATTAGAGCTTTGGAAAAGATTAGACTTACGCTTTCACAGCATAATTCTTAGTAGGTACTTTTTCTACACTTCCAAAAAATACAGTGGCCGAATGGTCAAGGCATTGGATCTTAGCTGGCCTTGTCCCGAATTCGAGCCTAGTACCACTAAAGACCCGCCGTGTAGGGGAGCGATACACGTTAACCCATTATCTACTGCATTATGATTTACTGCAGTTTTTTTCATGAAGTATTTTTTTTGGATCACTACATTGAAAACTAAGGAATATACATAAACAAAATACTCAACTTTGGGAAATTTAGTCCATTAGAGCTAATTAATTAAAGATATTGCACTGTAAAATTAATTATATACACTGTTCACTTAAAATAAATTGTCAAATTGTTTTGTAAGGTCTTCATTAACATACAAAAAACATAAGACACTTAATTTTTGACATTAACTAATTTTTCATCACAAAAATGATAATCTTTTCAATCCATTGAAAACACAATTTCTGCTACAAAACTATTCACCTTCCCCACTAAAATCTACACTATTGAAATCCAAAGGTAAATGAACATATCTTTTCATCTATGCGACCCAATTTTGTCATGAACCACACAACGCAGAAACTCGCCGAAGGTACCGAAATTTTGGGAATGATCCGAGGAATCAGTTTTGACCATTTACACTCCGATATTCCAATTAGTTAGAGGTATTAATTAAAAACCTTAAAAAGCATAATTAGTACCATTTCTCACCGCCAGGGGAAAATTCGGAACTTTTTTTTTCAGATGTTTTTAAAACGCAATCTAATTTTTTTCATGAGACACACAAAAAATAATTACAGATTCGGAAAGATCATTTATTTTGCAATGATATGCTATAATTTATTATATTATAATTTATAATTTATTTTACAAAATAATTATATTTTGTATTTTTTACGATTTTTTTTTAAAATGAGTCGAAATTAGTTCCTTTTTTTGAATATGATTTCTAAATTGTTCCGCTTGCACTTTCTTTCTCATTAATGAAAAAAATATTTTACACTAAAAAAGTTCATGCTTTTCTCTTTTAGAATCAGTCATTTAAAAAATTTAATGTCAAAAACTGTTTTTTTTTTTTTTTAGGATTTTTCAAAAAATACTCAATTTTATTTAAATACATAACTTTATTTATAAAAAAAATTTCCCGAAACTTTTTTCCATGTGTAGAACAATATTATACCTAAATCTGTACAAAGATTGATTGACCTTAAAAATTACATTTTTTTAAAAAAAAATTGTGTTTTTTGTTTTCTTCCCTCTTTGCGAGAAATATTTAAGCATTATTTTTGTTACATTTTTTGTTTAAAAATGACCATTGTTTGCAATCAAAAAATGAAGTTTCAAGGCATTAAATTAAAAATGAAGCCCGAAAAAAAACCTTTTCATTTTTTTTTTTACAAAACAACGTAACTTTGCATATAAATAAATGAATTTAAAAAAAGGTTTATTGATTATTAAATCATATTTTAGAAAATTACTTTGCATTTTAAAAAATCAAATAATTACTGTAATTATATAAATATTTATATTATACTTCATAAGTATAATTATTAATAAATAATATTTTTTGTAAATTTTGTAATAAAAAAACATTAAATAATATTTTATATTAAAATTAGTTACAAAAAGTTTTATAAAATGATATACAGTACGTTATAAAAAAGATATTATATAAATTATTATAATACATAAAATTATTGTTAAAATAATGAATATGTTAGTTTTGTATAACATACTTTTTTTAGTCAGATACGTGTTTACATAATTTACTAAACACAGTGGAATGAAAAAGGTTAAAATTAAAATATCAAAATGTTTTGATCAGATCGGGGTTTTAATGTTTTTTTTTCAGTACATGTATATATATATCTAGTCTTTCCCCCATACTGTTTTTTTTCTAACTTATATATATTTATATGTTTAATCAAACTAAATGTTCAGAAAAAAGCAATCGTTTCAATAGCTATTTGTAAAATTTTTCTTTTATTTATTACTTATAGAAATTTGATTTTAATTAATTTAAATATTTTTTTAAAAGGATTATTTCTATTATTTCATTACTAAATGAATTCTTTGTTAATTAAAAAGTACATTGTCTATTATTTTGGATCAAAATACATTTTAGAGACATTTTTAAGCTAACTTTATGTAAGGATTGATTGATTCATGAAAATCCCCGAAATCTCTATTTTTTTATTTTAGATTCTTAGAAACTAACTATTATTAAAAAATGATGAACGTTTTTTGTTTTACTCTTAGCACATCAGAATAGTTTTCTTTTTATTACTTCACATTAATAATTTTTTAATTCTAAAGCAATATTTTTTTATAAGTCATACATCGTAATTTGAAGCTATCTTATCTGTGAGAAGGAGGGAAAGATAGAACAATAATTTTACACTAAAAAAACAGTATTTGGGCTATAGAAAGGGGAAAGAAACCTGTCTTAAATCAAAAATAAGTGGAATGGAACAAATTTCGAGAAAGGGAAATTTTTTGACATAATTTTAGAAATCATTTGCATTGTGTGCGTACAAACACACACAGAAATGCTAGTGTCATGAGGAAAAGAGAAAGCTAGAGGAATGCCGAGCTAAGAGGTGGAGGGGGTGAAGTCATTTTGAAAAAGAGTATTACAAGTGCTGATTTTTTGTGAAAAAATGCAGTACAGTAGTTATTATTTTTAGCACTTAAAAAATGCAATATCTGCCTATTCAAAGAAAATTATAGCATTATAATTAACTACTAACCACAAACTAATGATGCAAATTTGTCCAAATGATGTAGTGTGAAAGACAAAGTTTATCTACTGTAAGTACCAGAAGCGATAAAAGTATTTATTTTGATATAAGGATCAATTTGTTACTACCAAATATGCATAATAAAATCATTTAAAAAGAAAAAAACATGCATAGAAATAAATTATCAATTTTTATTGTATGTATGGCTCACTATTTTGGCAATAATGGCTTACTCGTGAAAAAAAGAAGTATAACTTCAAAAATCAAAGTAGCTATTCAAATAAAGAGAGATTTAAAACAACCTTTCCCTTCAAAACTTAGTTTTATTCTGAAATAAAAAAAATAGGTATTACACTGATCAAAGGAATAAACTAGAAGCGGGTGCCTGGTGTAGACAAAACAAAAAAGGGTTTCTTCACACATAAAAGATAGATATATGCCGTTGCGAGCTTTTTTGCAGCGTACGCCAGGATTGCTTGCAGATGGCAGAAGTTTTTCCTACTTGACAATTATCGTTATATTTTGAACACTTCACATAATATCTTTATAAATTATAGCCTATGTGTTATTCTGATGCAAAAGCTATATTGTTGTAAAGTTTGATTAAAATCCATTCAGTTGTTTTTACGGGAAAGAGGAACAAACATCCATACAAACTTTCGCGTTTGTAATATTAGTATAGATGATATGCATTTTGTGAAGTATTTCAAATAAACATATTTTTACAGACTTATCTAATTTATTTTTTTTTATTTATATTTTAAATTCTATTTTTAAATCATTTCCATACAATATATTTCATGTTGAAAACAAAGATCTGTTTTAAACCTCATGTATACCTACTTTTGATTAATATTTTTTCCCTTCATTTAAACTTGAATTGTAGGAAGTTATTAACCTTGCTTTGTTGAAATTCGATACCATCAGTGTAAGAAATAAAGTATAACAAATTGTTCAAATGTTAGGATTTGTAAAACAGTTAAATATTTTAACTAATTTATTAAGGTATTTACAAGAAATTTTAATTTTTTAAAATTATTCTATTGATTTGAATTGTATTTTTGATTATATACTGTATGTAATATTTCTCTATGTTCGAGATGATTTTTCCTAAATTACATTTTAGCTATTCTGTATAAGTTAAAATTAGGACAATCTGTTACAACTATACCAACAGTTGGTTTTAATGTAGAAACTGTTACTTACAAAAATGTGAAGTTCAATGTATGGGTAAGTTTTCTTTTTATAATATTGAATTGGGATGGAAATAAAAAAAAATATCTGCTCTTTTGAGAAAAATGATGCCTGTTTTTTGCATTTTAAACAGTTCTCCCTTACTAAGAAGGGCTGAAGAGTTTTTTTTTTTTTAAACTCTAAAATTATTTCCATTGATGTGAAGAGTAGAAGACTAAGCAGACTACCCTTTTGTTCTTTTCTATTTTTAAACCAAGTCCGGCCGCGGTAGTCTAGTGGTCAAGGTAACAGACTCGTGGCCGGCGTGTCATGAGTTTGAGCCTAGTACATCTGAACACCCTCTGTATAGGGGAGCGATGCATGTTAAATCTGGCAAGAGCTCCAACTTCCTCCCATTGGTGTGGTAATTGGGAGAGGGTGATGCAGGCTGACTCCTATCCAAACTCATATTAGCTAGGTGTGTAAGTAGAAAGAGTAGAATACCAACTTGAGAGTTCATCCTCATTTCTTGACCATGTTCCAAAATTATGAGATCCATCGCCAATGTCCAACTTGTTAATACAAAGTTTCATGGTAATAAACTATTAATTATATATAGTTCCAGCAAATTTACAAGTATTGATAAAATCTTTTTAACTATCACAAATTTGAATATTGATCTCTTCTAAATAATTTTTTTGATTAATTCTCTACATTAGTTATTGATTAGAATTATAGCATATTGCAATGTGAAAAGCAAATAAAATTTAATAGGAATTTATATATTTAATGTTTCTCATGCACTTTTCCTTTTACTTAAAAGTATTCAAAAATGAGTTTATGCACAAATTTAATGCTCATCAATACAGTAATATAAAACAATATATATATGACATGTTTCAAGTCAAAACCAAGCTTATTTTTAAAAACTGTCCTACATGTTCTGTCGCTGAAAGAAAACGAAGCCAAAGTGAAATCTAAGTGCTTTACCACTTATGTCCAGATGTGTGAAGCATCTCTTATTTTATGGGTTGTACTTGAAAGTTAATGCTGACATATAGGGCTATAAAATATAATGATCAGGGATAGAAGTGTTTTGTGGTTGGAGAAATGTTCTTGGAACCCAATTGTTTTGGAGAAATAATTGGGTATTTAATTTAATACTTGAAGATGTAAGGGAAAATAAATGTTGTATAGGGAATTCAATTTTAAATCTAATTTTCCTTACATATATATATATACACAGTCGAACCTCCATATTACGAGCCTCTATATAGTGAGCTCTTTTCTATATAGCGAGCTCTTTCTTGGAACCAAGAACATTTCACGATTTTCTTTGTAAAATAACCTTCGAATAGCTAAATATATTTTCTATGTAATGAACTCTTTTTCTTGGGATTAAATTTTTTTTCTGTTTTTGAAGTATTTCTTGACATTTCAAGTTATTCTCTCTTTTATTGCATTTTATGGTGGTCATAAATCTTGAATTGGTTTTGTTAGATGCCTAACTTGCTGTGAAAGCAATAGAACTCGGGGCGTTTCCTCAAAGTGCAACCTTTGACCTGCATTGTTCAGTTCACTAGAAACATCTTCAATAAATTTTAATGTTCTAAAATAATATATGTTTAAAATTACTTGTATGCTTTAAATTAGAAAATGTCTTAAAATTCATCAATTTTAATACAAAATTATTTTCTTAATGATGAAAATACAGTGTATTCCTCAACATTCTTTTTTCTTGTTTCCCTTGTAGTTTTTTTATGCGTAAGATATATAACATAAATAAATACTAATTTACAAAAAGGTTTGATAATTACTTTTTTTTAAATACATAGTGTTAATCATTGTAAAATTTATTTCAGGTGGTTCATAAAGTATATTGAAAGATGAACCTCTAAATAACGAATTTTCCATATAATGAACTTTTTTTTCGGAATTTAGCGACTTCGCTAAATAGAGGTCCAACTGTATGTTATAAAGAACATAATATCTTGTGTATTGTATATTAAACAAGAAATAGACTTGAATTTTTTTTCTTCTTTAAAAGCAACTTTTATAGAGTAATTTTTTTAATTGTGCTCTTTTAAAAAAAAATCAACTGACTTGATTTTTCCTCATATACAGAGTGATTAAGTCTGTACATATGTAGTGTTCAATTCCTTGGAAAAAATACATTTAAAGAACAGGAGAATTGAGCCTTTATTTAAAATTGAGCAAGAACAAATAACAGTGCATGTTAAAAAAAGAAATTTCCATCCCTAATATCAAAGTTTTTATTTTAAATTTGATATCTTAAAATGAAAAAACTTTTTCACGATTTTAATTTTACACATGTTCTGAAGATCAGTTAAGCTAAATGAAAATCTCAAGTTTATTTTAATTTATGAAAATTTATGCATTTTAAAATAAAACTGTTTGAATTTTTTAATGAAATGCTTTTCTACTATAAGATCATTTGGGAGTAAATGTTCTTTTTAGGACATGAAATGTATTGTTGTAACAAAACTGTCTCTCTTTTTTTAAAAAAATACTTTGATTACAAGATAAGGGAATGGGATTCTTCATTTGACTTCAAAAACTTATAGGAATTTCATAAGCTTCCTTAGATAATGAGATTTAACTATTACATTAAAATTTAGATACTGAACTAAAATATTCCTAAAGTTATTATAATGGAAAAGTTAAGAACTGTCATTTTTCTCGTTTTCTGCTTTAAAGGCTAGAATCATGTTAAATAAGCCTTTTTTCCCTGTAATTAAAAGTTATGATAAATGTTACATAAAATACGTTATTTAAGTCATACTGATGTATACATTTTGTTTTTCAAAATATATTTGATTCCAGCTCCTCCTTTCTAAGAATAGACTTTTTGTATGAATATTTAATTATTGTTTGTTCAGATGCAAAAGTTGAATAAGAGTATTTTTTTATTAAATACAGTGTTTTGTAGCATAGAAACCTGATATACATATTTCTGTTGATTTTATATAGATTATTTTGAAGTTTTTAGAGCTATATATACTATACTGAATTTTAATTTAAGAGATTATTCTGTTGTATTAAATTTGCACAAAATAAGTATTGTGTATCAAGCTGAAAAATTAAATTTGTAACAGGAAGTCATAGCTTTTATTTGTACACGATTATAATTGAAGTTTCAAAAAGCTGTAAAAAAAGAACCACTGATCAGAAAGACGTCAAATTTCAACGGAGTATTATTGAAGAAGGGGGAAGTGTATGGCATAAAAGAAAAAGAGTAATTCCTAATTTTAGCAACAGATGGCGCTGTAAACATAATTTAAAAGGGTTCAATTAGAAATGACAGTGAATCTTTAAACAACTGCTAAGGTGTTTGTTGCCTGCTAAACCAATTATGACTGTTCAGGTGGGATACTGTTAGTTATGTTAGCCCACCCATCTCGGCAAGGTCATATCTCATGGGATAGAAAAAAATCTAATTGTCCCGAGGCCAAAAACCACATAAAAAGCGTCTGTCAAATCAATTTTTAACTGTCCAAGGTCAAAAACAGCATAAAAAGCATCCATCAAGTCAGTGTTTAATTGTCCTGGGGCCAAAAATTGCATATAAAGCATCCATCATCTCTGTTTTTAAATTTTGCGAGACTGGTGCAAAACATGTTCAATATGCTGTCCACTGTTTGCAACAAGTTTAAATCGAGAAACAGCGTGTTCCAGAACGGATCAAAGTGTCTCTGGGGTCACGTTCAGGATGTGTTGTGCAATGCATGACTTCAATTAAGCTAAGTGTGCAATCGGAGCATCGAACACCACATCTTTCAGATAGCCCCACAGCTAGAAGTCACACGGATTAAGATATTGGTCAGGGTGGCCAAACTAGGGAAATGGCGACTGATAACTCTAGCATTTCCAAAATGCCCCTTCAGCAGCTGCTTCACTGGATTTGCAATGTGCAGAGTAGCATCATCTTGCATAAAAATGATCCCATCCACATAACCATGCTGTTGAAGATCTGGAATGACGTGGTTATACAAAGGACACTCATAGCACTGACCAGTGGCAGTAACATCACCAAAAGCACCAGTCTCCTTGAAAAAGTATGGCCTTATGATAAATGATGCTGTAAACCTGCATGATGCAGTGACCTTTGCAGGATGAAGTGGTATTGATTGAGTTGCAAGTAGATTCTTTATTGTGCCCATATTTGGCAATTCTGTATATTGACATATCCTGTCAGATGGAAATGGACTTCGTCTGACCACAAAATTATCCACAGCCATATATTGTCCACTTTCATGTGAGCAAGACATTCTAAACCAAAAGTCACTCTTGCTGGCAGGTTCAGAAGGAAACAACTTCTGCCCATGGATAATTTTGTATGGATAGCAATACAGGATGTTTTGTGAAATTTTATGCACTGTGCTGACAGGCTTGTCCGGTGTTTGGGCAGTTCCCCAAGCACTGCACAGTTGCAAACCGCCACTCAACTTCTCCTACACTGCTGTGACCATTTCTTCAACTACTGTTAAATTAACTCTTTTCCTACCTCTACCAGATTGTCCATGAAAAGAACCTGAAGAATCATTTTCTCCAGACACTGGGCAGTCATTGGACCAATACCTTTTTTCATACCCTTGAGTGTTTGAAACTTCTACAGAGCTATTGGTGCACAGTCATTATTCTTGTAAAAAATCTTTACAATTAGAGTGCGGTCCTTCAACAAGGTGGTCATTCTCAGACATGAAATGTGGAAAAGTCGTGTACCTGGCATTTTTATAACAATTAAAATGAGTCAGGTGCATGATGGGTATTTTCATGTATATATTCTAATTCTTACAGCACCTTCTGTTGATAAAGTTTAGAACTATTTTTTTCTTATGCCATAAGTTTTCCCTTCAATAATATTCTGTTTAAATTTGACATTCTGATCAGTGGTTTTTTTTTTCTATAGCGTTTTGAAACTTTAATTAAATCACTGTGTATTTCGGTAAAGAATTTCAGAGTTATAGCTTTTTAAACCTAATGTTATTTATTTTGCTCTGTAGGATGTTGGGGGACAAGACAAAATCCGCCCACTATGGAGGCATTACTACACTGGTACGCAGGGCTTAATCTTTGTAGTGGATTGTGCTGACAGAGACAGGATTGATGAGGCCAGGCAAGAGCTGCACAGGATAATCAATGATAGGGAAATGAGAGATGCCATTATCTTAGTGTTTGCCAACAAACAGGATTTAAATGAGGGTGAGTGTTCTCACAAGAACATTCTTAAGTTTTGATAAATGAATAAACTAAATCGTTCAATGTGTTAGAAATTATGCTTTTAGGTAGATGTGCAAAATTTTATTAAAACTTTGTGGTGGGGATGTGTATTATTTTTAATACTTTCGATTTAAAATTGGAATTAATAGAGAAAGTATACAGTCTGACCCCAGTTTAACGAATTCATTGGGACCAAACATTTTATTTGTTTATTGAGGTTATTTGTTATATCAGGGTCCAAACAGAATACAATTTTTTTGCATATACCTTTTGAAAATTCTACAATAAACAACTACAGAAAAAATATCCACAGTTAGAAGTTTTACACTTTTTATTCAAAAAGCTCAGGGAATTATTAGTGAATTATTATGTGCCAATTATAATTGGAAATTTTAAAATATTGACTGATGTTTGAAAATTCTTTTTGATTCCTTATTTGAAAGAGTTCTTTTTTTTTCACTTCATGCAAAGAAGAAAATACTGCGTCATTTATATCCTGATGCATAAGATATGTGTGTTTCACAGTTTCCAAACAATGTAAAGCATTAGAAAAGCGAACAGTTTTGATGAGAGTTTCATTATCAATTTCTTCATCAGAATTGCTATTCATTGGCTCTGACTCATTCCCTGAACTTCAGTTGCTCTGATAAGCATCCGTCATCAAATGCAACATAATCGTTAAAACCTTAAAATATTCTCCTGCGCTGGGAAGTGGGATGAGTTATGAAAGGAGTTTCCTGTTCTATTCTAAATTCATGCAGTTGGTTACACTCATGACTCACATCTGCTCCTGTTAAGTTTAATGCTCTGCATCATTGACCTTTGAAATTCAAGAAAGATCTTTTTCTGTTGTAGACGAAAATGATTTCATTTGGGAAAAAAATACAATATTTTCGAATCTAAACTAGTGAAGAAAATTTTTTCAGCTGTTGACATAATTTGTTAAATCAGGTTTTTTTTATTCGTTAAATAAGGAGTTTTGCCCTCATTTTAATCAGGGAAAGAGAAAAATTCAACAAATAGGGGTTTGTTAAATCAGTCTAACTGTTTTTTTGCATCTGTTGATAAAGTAGTTAATAGAATAGCCTCTGAGGTAACTGCTGGAAACTTTTTGTTACTGATTATGCATAGTTATATCAAACTTTTTCTATTTCTCAAAATTTATTGCCATGGTAACTGAATTGTAATGTCATGTGACTGGCATTGTTGAGTCATTGATTTAACTTCTGATGGGCATTGAAAATCTGCCATGTGGAGGGCTTGATGCATGTTAAATCTTTTAAGACTCGGTAAACTCCTGAGTAAGTTTGGTGTGTTACTATCTTGGGTGTCATCCTTGTCACTTGAGTAAGTTCATCACCAATAACCCTTGTGCAGTTGTAAAATGTGACATTAATAATAAAAAGAGCAAGCATCTCAATTTTTTAGCATTCATCAAAATAAGAATTCAAAAAATTTTCAATCTCTTTTCCCTTTTGCAAATAATATTTTAGTAGTCTTATTCCCCTTTTAAGTTAAAAAATAACTAGAAGGATAAAAGCTTTTCTATTTGTATAAACGGAAATATTTAGTAGGAAGTTGATCCTATGCTTAACAATTGAGTTTTTCCAGGTATGCTTTATTTTTTAAAAGTTCTGTCAATAATGCTCTGTAATTTCAATTTAAGATTTGTCATTAAACAGTTAACAAACTCTATAAGATAATTCATTCACATGCCAAATTAGTGTGTACTATAAAAATATATAGTTTCCAGAGAACCATTTAAATTTATATTTACAATATGATGAGATCTTTTTGAAAGATACTTAACCACACATACAGTTCTCTCTGCCAGATAAATTTAATAAAATCTTCAAACAGAAGTTACAAAATCACTGTATTTTTTTGTGTGTAGAATGAATAAAAATAATTGATTACACAAATTGAAGTTTTAATTTTACAAAATATTTGATAAGTAAAAATTGAACATTGCTCTAAGCTTATGTTTTCCTAATTATATAGTCGTGTTCAATGAAATTCTTAGTTTAAGAAGTGGTATTTTACTATATGAAATACAATTTTATTTTGTAATGAAATTGGATTTTTTTTCATTGATTTTGTGTACATGTTCTAGATTAGAGGTGGCCAACCTGTGGCCCACAAGATTAAATACAACTATACTAATGAGAACATTTTGTGCAATATTTTTGTTTTTAGTATAGAGTTTTGTAACAAATCCGGTAACTGTTTCCATTTTATCACATTGCCTCTGTTTTTATTCAATAAATGTTTGTAATGGGTCCAAATCTAAGAAAAAGATATATATTTTTATATGTTGCCTGTAGGATTACAATGTTTTTTCGAAGTGGCCCGCAAGATCCATTTGGGTTGGCCACCCCATGCCTAGATGAAAGAAATATTTTATTCTTTATATTAATGCTTGTATATAAATGATTACTAACTATTCACCATACCAAGAGCAGAATGGTTTACATTGTAAAATTTGTCTGGAGGGAACCCTGTTTTGTAATATGCATGTTTTGAAGTATTTAATTTAGATAAGTTTTTCATTCAAGTGCTAATATTCTTTTCAGCAATGAAGCCACATGAAATCCAAGAGAAATTAGGACTAACCCGTATTCGTGACCGCAACTGGTACGTTCAACCCTCCTGTGCCACAACAGGGGATGGACTTTATGAAGGACTCACATGGCTCACATCTAATCACAAATCTTGAGAACACAGTGAACTTATAACTTCTAAGGACTCCTATTCACCATGTGAATCTTGTTCTTTTAATTGGTACCAGTTCTATAACTCCTTTAACAGCTTTGGAAACTTGCGTTTTGTCGATAGACGCGGAAGAAGGAACATTCATTTACCTGGTTTCAATTTTCATGGCACGAGCGACCTTTGTTTCGACTGTAAAGAAGGAGAAGCAAGAAATCGATTTCTCTTTCTGCAGGGGTTTTTACCAACCTTTTGTGTGTATATATGTGGAACTGTGACATTAAATATTGTGATAAGTTGTATCCATTTATCTTTTATTGATGGTGTTTTATTTTGAACTTATGTATATGTGCAATGATTCATGTTTCATTCAAGCTCACACTCTTCATGGTTTATTTTTTTCTTGTTGCCATCTCTGTGCATTTAATTTGTGAAGTTTCGGTGTTTGCATGCATGTATTCTCACTGGGTCATCTCGAGTGATCGGCAGAAGAGAATAGTTATTTATAACCATATTTGGAGTCCATGTGTTAGATAAAAAGATTGAAAAGGTGCAAATGACCCATTTGGATTTCCGAGAATGTGAATCAAATTTTTTTATCCTTGACTCTTACTTTTCCATTTAACTGAACTGAATTTAATAAAGTTATTTGATTATATATATAATATTATATGTGAATATTTAAAAAAAAAATTGAAAAATAAAAGTTATACCATCCATGTGTGAACAAGTGGGAGGTTCTTTTAATAAAGAAACATATTTTTTTTCTCCTTCTGTATTCTTGGATTAGGAATTAATGTAAAAATTATTGAGAAAAAAGATGCAACTTTTTTGAAGTAGTTTTTATTCTGTATATTTTTAAGTCTGGTTTGTGTTATGTTATATCGTATTAAGCTATGAAGTTTTGCACTTTACATTCAGTATTACAATGCTACCAACATGTTTAAGAAAATTTAGATGTTTTATTCTGAAATTAAAAAATATATATGCTTTTATTAAAAAAAAAATTTCTGTCCTCATTTCACTTTTTTTTATTTCGAACATTAAAAATGTTATCAGAAAATAAAAACACATTAAAAGTTTGCTACATATCCACATAAAAAATATTAGTTATATAAGCTACAGTGTTATGTTTGCTTTTTACAAGATAAATTGCAATTACATGATATAACAGCATCTGGCCTAGATAACTGATAGCTGTTGCTGTATGCATTTTATTGTTATAAAAAATATATTTATTCAGATTTTCTTTTTTTTAAAAAATTATTAGATCGAGCATATGTTCTAATTTATTTTATAAGATTTCTTCAGTTAAATACAGTTAATTTTGATCCAATAAATCAGAACAGGAATAAGAAAAATTAAAATTGGTATACTTAAAATAATTCTTTATTATTGATTTTTAAAAATTAATACAAGTTAAAATTGAATAATATTTAAAATTTTAAATAAATAGTATAGATGTGTACAAATTGTGTGTTTGAATGGTGTATATACAAGTGAATTTAATGTCAATATAGTGATTATGTTGTAGAAAGAAAATACTATGAAAATGTAAGAGCTTATAAATTTTTAAATATTTATATATATTAAAAGTTTATATATTTTTTGAAGTGATGAGTTTCAGATTTTTTGGATAATTATTATAAAAATATATTTTTTAGTGTTTTAAATGAAATTCTAATTGTTTTTCTCTAAATATGTCACCATGTTTTATATCATATATCCGTAATGCATTGGGAGGATTAAAAGTGTACACTTTTAACTCTTTTTAGTTGTTAAAAGTTTTGTCATAAACTACAATAAAAGTATTTTGTTCTTTGAAAAGAGGATGTGTCGGCTGGGTGGTGTAATTGGTTTGGCACTGACCTTGTACACCTAAGTTTGTGGGTGCGACCCTTGTCCAAGTCGGTGGATTTTCATGATGCAAAAAATCAACATCATCCATGTCGTATGATTATTTGACATGTTATATATAAAGTTCCTTTGAGTTCTGTTTCTCTTGGGTGCTCTTGGCAAAATTAAATTAATTCCTAGTAGTTTCACATCAGAACTCGGGTGTCTCCCTCTGGTGAGGAAACTGGGCATCCAGATTACATTGTGGCAATTGATATCCACTTATATGGTGATGCACTAAAAAGTGATACAGCTCCTGGGGAATATACTAGGTCTGTGCAAAGGTAATTATATATACTAATCTGCAGGCCCATTAAAGGGGGGGGGGTGAGAGATTCACATGAATCTCCATTAATTTTATAGTGGTTTGAATTGGTTTGTCAACATTTTTATCTTATTTTATTTATAAAATAGAGTTAATTTTGTTTCAAATTCATTCAAAATCAAGGTAATGCTCCCTTTTTTAATGACTAAGAAGTTCAATAAAAATTTTTGAATTGTTTATTTTGAAAAATTATGTAATATCTTTAAAAGATGTTTTTGTAATTTTAGATTGGAATATATTACATTTATTTAGTTATATATGTGGTTCTCTCCCAATGCATATTTGACCTCAGCTCACTAAAACTCGCAAATTTGAAACTTAAATACACATTGATAAAACATTACAGATCACTGACAAATAAACAATACAAGTCTTTTGGTACCTACATTTATACAGTGGTGGCAAAAAATCCTTAATACTCATTTTTTGTCTTTGAGTTGGATGTAGTTTTTTGTTACGAAATTGTCCTATCTTAACTATATTTATCGATTCTAATGTGTTTAATGCTCATTTCAAATGTTAGCTTTTTAATCCCACTAGTATTTTTACAGTACAGCTGCTTGAACACTAGAATGTATTGCAAATACAAAATAACACGATATAGAAAAACCTTATATACATAGTAGAATAACACAAAACAAACATGGCTTTTGAAAACTACATGATTGTTGCATGTTTGAACATTAATATTTTATGAGCCAGTCGTTTGCTCTAATTACGGCTCTACATCTTTTGGGCATGAAATGTACCAATTTCAAGAAGAGTTCTTTCTTGACAATATGGTTGAAAGAAAATTTTAAAAATTCGATCAACTTGCGCTTTGTTCGAAGTTTTCTTCTTCCAAATATCATAGCCAATGTTATGCTATAGGTACCCTATAGGATTAAGACCTGGATCAGGAGACTGTAAATTTTATCACAGTACTGTCTTTGAACCATTTTTGAATTACTTTTACACAGAGCATTATCGTCTTGAAAAATCCCATCCAAATGATCTCCAAAAATATCACCCAATGTTAGCAAACTCATTTTATAATATTTACAAGGGGAGGGCGAGACTATAAGGAAATTCATTTGGGGACGAGACTTCATGTAATAGTAGTGCTCCTTTAAGGGGATCAACCCCCAATGTAATAGAGCGCCGAATGGCCAGTCAATTCGGGGAAAATAGCCTTCGAAATTTATTCTTAGCTTTTATACAATTAAATTTCAATTTTCTTCAGTAATGCAGTGACTTGATTGATAGAGAACCTGTTTACCATGCGACCGGTCAAGGTTCGAGGCACGCAAACGATTTTTTGTTTTATTTTTTAAATTCACTCTTCAGCAAAACGTGCTTAAAGAAGTTATCACTTCAAAAAGGGTACTTAGGACCACACACAACAGAAGTGAAAACTTCTAAATTTCCGATTTGAATATACACAAATAACTGCGTTTGTTATATAATGGATTAGTTCGGTAAATATAAAACATATAATACTGTCATATAAAAATTATTTATTCTTATGTCTACTCATAAAATAATATTGGCACTTAAGTTTTATAGCAACGTTCTAGGTAACTCGCCAACCCCGATTTTGCACGTGTTGTATGCGCTGATTTGGCAATCATGTACTTCGTTTCATATGTCGCCAATAGGCTGTGATAATGCATAAGTATCATAATATTAGTTGGAAAATATGCATACACACATATATGTATGAATTAATTTTATTCTAAGAAGGAAACACACAAATTATTTGTGCAGTTTTCTTGAAGGGATGCTTTTTCAGCATCATAATACGCTGAATCCTAAGGAATGGGCCGCCAGCGTGCAAAGACCTATATAATACGCGCGCGCCACCCATAGAGAGTTTTTCATATTTTGACTAAACGTTGACGTCTGCTTGTCTACATTCATTGAAAAATGACTTCTTTCCTCTATTGTGCTTTTCTAAATTGCAAAGCTATTAAATTGAAATATTTAATTTTCCCAAATGCATATTAAATTTGAACACTCCCATGTCTTAAGTAATTTTAACCGTGTTAGACATTTTCGTATAAATTTCGTAAGAATCCTTTTTGAGACGCCTTTAGTGAGCAAGTGCGCCGCTGATAAGCAAAAAAAAAGTGTGTGTGCTTATGACCACACGATAGAAGTGAAAACTTCAAATTTCTAATGTTATTTCAGGGATTAGAGTTAGATGAGAATAAAAAACAAGGGGATATTAGTATTGTCATATAAAATTATTTATTCATATGTCTACTCATAGAGTAATATTTTTTTGCGAAATATACAATCATATTTGTGAGTTAATTGTATTCTAAGAAGGAAATAATAGATTTATGGTAGCTGAAATAGGTTATAAATATTTTAGATTCAAAATTATTTAAATATCTAAAAAAAACTCCGTTAAGAGTTCTGTACTTTGTCGTGCTTTCATTTGGATCATTTGACATAATTAAATTGAATTTTGATTTTAAGAAATGTACTAAAGGTTTTGATTTGTCTTTTGAGAAATCTACATTAAAATCTCCACACTTAAAATAATAGGCAATTGGTTCACAGTAGAGTTGATCCGGCTTCAGCTTAGGCAACTAAATTTTTGTGAATGAATTCGAGTTTTTTCTACACTTTGATAGAGTGAAATATAAATAGTAACCATTATAGAATTATTTGTCCATTTTCTGCTCTACATTTCGCTGTACAAATTTCTCTGATACATGACTCATTAAACTCAAAGGTTCAGTAGTATTTGATGCTACATCCATTTCTGAAGTGACACAAGTTGTCATATCTCCCTTATTTTTATATATAGCTATTTATATACGATTGTGTCTTTGGAATTTAGCAATACAAAGAAAATTTGGTTTTCTTCATTATTTATCCAAGTTTCTGTTAAAAGTAATATAGATATATGTTGCCTAACACTGTCATCGAGATCCAAAGCATGTGACTATTCACACACACAAAGAATATATTCATATTCCCTTTTTTGCGGAAATGAAGTTTGTGAAGATATCTATAATTGTTTTAAGTTTGTCTTGTGATAACCTTATTTATTCATTTTGTAGATCTCTGAGAGATTCTCTTAGGCCATGGAGGAATTTCGGATCGGAGTACAAGGCAACTTGAAATGTACGAGTGCAATACTCATATGCTTTGAAGTCATTTATTAAAGGTATTATTTCAGACTTTTTAAAAAATAGTAAATTTCTAGAACTGCAGTTCATAAGGAATGTCATTTCCTTTAAATAAAAAAGATTTCGATCTCTATAGAAGTCAAATTTTTTCTTAACCTCATCTCCCTTTTTTTTAAAAAAAATTTAAAAGCAATAATTTTTTTACTCTGCGTATAACGCGCACCCGTAAATTTTAGTATTATTTTTGGAGTTAGAAGTGCACATTATACGCTGGATTTTACGTTAATTCTAGATATAAAACTATATAGAAAACTCTACATAGAGAAGTTTTAATCTAACAAATAAAAAAATTAAGTCTCTATCGCAATTTTTTTTCTTAGTAATAATGAAAATATGACATGCCCTATCATACTTTGAATTCATATTGAATCCTTTTAAGAAAAATGAATGTAATAAAAACGCGGATCTTTCTCCTTTTTCCCAAAGACCTAGTTGAATTACTTTTTAGTGAAAGATTATCCGATTCAAATCATTTTTCTAATAATAAAATAATCATTTATAATAAAAAAACATTTCTCAGATTATTTTTTTGTGTGTGTGTGTGGAAAATTCGTATTCCAGTAAGAATTAAAAAAAAATTATCGTTGTCCATAACTAATGTCTAAAAATGTAATAATAATTTGTTTCCTTCAAAATTTCAACAGAATTTTTTTTCCATTAGCAGGAGTTTAAAGTTCAATGTAAATAAAAAAAAGCAATGCTTTGAGAATTCTTAAAAAATCAGAAACCGAAAAAAGATAAGTCGCGTCTTCCTTGCTCATGATCAGAGAAATTTGTTTTTGTTGTTACTCATGCCACATGCCTGTCTGATGATGTCAGGTCGAGGCTCACGAAATTCATCTACAAATTTCTAGACCTACGCCTGGCATTTGCGTAGCTTTGAGCACCATACAATACGTTTTGGCTCGGTTCCCCCCCCAATTTTGAGGGAGGGGTGATCAGGAGCTTCTCCCATATCTCTTTCTCTTCTACCACACACACACACAACCTCCCGAGAGAAACCAGAGGAACTTGAATCAGTCTAATAACAGTAAAACAGTATCTTGTGAAATATTTTTATTACAAAAACAATTTAGTATTACGTAATTTATACAGAGAGAGAACAGAAAAATGTGAAACAAATTATATTTTTAAAAAAAGCTAATTTTTTGTGTGGAGTGAATAAATAACTGTGCTTAAAATATATCATTCAACATTGTTGCTTATATCCACAAAAAATACTGAAAAAGATTAATGTGAATGCGTGTTATATAAACAAGTATAACATTTTTTCTTCTTTTTTACAGTGAATTTTAACTAATACTCTGAATCTGAGAACCGTTAAAAAATTAAGATTAATCGCTTTCTTCTGAATCGCTTTCTGCAGTCACGATTGTTTCGTCCTGAATACTATCTTTGATAAATATTGCTTTTTCTGCCTTGCGTTCCATTTTCAACTTTTTTCTTTCACTCTTGACACGTCTTAATCTAGGTCTGCTAGCATAGAAATTTTCTATTCGATGTATTTCGTCATTTATGATGCTCAAAATGCTCGATAAACTAAGCTTACGATGGTGCGATGGAATTTTAGCATCTTGTATATCGTGCTCTTCAGCGAAAGATGTACTGGGGACTGGAAACGACGTGTCTTGGACGTCTCTTGTGACTTCTCCTGTACTATCGTCTGCTGCTGCTCTTTCGACAGCTAACCCTAAATGTATTTCTGGAGGTTGAATATCTTCATTCCGAGTGTCTGCCTCCTCTTCGTATTCTGACTCGCCATCGGAGGAACTCGATGAAGTCTGAACATTTATTTTCGTGCTGATTACCAACCAGGGTGCTTCTTGTTCTTCACTTCCTGAAACAGTCGCTGCATCTTCGGATTCGGGTTTAAAACTTTCGCTTTGATTTTTTTTGGTTTTAGAAGGATCCCGTTCTAACGCACTGGATTTTGGTTGAATATCAAAATCTTGTAATGCTTTAATGTTTATCCCTTGTGGCAATAGACTCGAAGTGTCTAAATCTAATAAGACCTTTCCTTTGATTCGCTGACTTAGATGTGAATCCTTTTTCTTAAGATACTCTTTATGCTTGATATTCCCCAAACTTGAATCTTCTAAGCCTTTAAAATTTCGCAGAAATACTTCTGTATCAACAACCTTTTTTGTTTCATCTTCAGTAAAATGAGATCTAAGATACGATCTTTCTGGAGTTTGCCAGTCTATTACTCCGACAGATAATTGTTCGTTAGCGCGGTTTTCTATAGATTGAAGAGATCGATATCTGAGAAATTCAACGATATTCATTTCAACTGTAGTATTCGGATTGGACGGATGACTGATTTTCAGAATAAGAGGATCCATGTTTATAGCTTGAACACGAACGCTGAAATTTTGCGAAATGTTTGTAAAATCCCATACTCGGTTTTGGAAGGATGGGTCGATAATCGGAACAAGTTTGTTGTTTTCATTGCGGTTTCTTATCGTAGCCCCTCTTACGCCGTCACTCAATGAATTCAGTAGATTCATTAAATCTTCTGACATAATCATCTGTGTGGGTAACATTTTTAAAATGGTCGTTCTTTCATCTGAACTTTCCCAAAACAAGGAGCACAATTGATCGAGGATATCCGCAATATCTTGATCAAAATCCAATCCCTCTGGCTGTGGAACTTCAGGTTGTTCAAATTTGTCTTGTGTCATATGTATATTGATGTTGTCATTTCGCTTTAATTCGAGAACTTTAGATGGACAAGGAGGTACGTAATCTGTAGCATCAAGAGTTGATAACTTAGAGTCTAGTGTAAAATTAAAAGAACGCTCCAGGGGAATGTTTTTTAGATCCATGTCGGTTGCAGTAATGCTGGGCTTCTGGACAAGGGGAGGTAATGTTTTTATTAAAGTGCGATACTTCTGTTCTTCTTTCCACTTGGTAACAACCGCGTTTACCCTTCTTGACACATCAAGTTCTCGCGCTTTATCGCTTACTGGGTCCTTTTCTGAATCAATTAGCATTGACGGAAAGTCGCTTCCAGTTCCAAAATAAGCATCTGGTATTGATATATCGTTGTATTGAAGCGATGAATTTATATCAGTAGCAATAAATTTTGAATACGACGATGGTGGTAAAGTTTTTTTCAAAGTGTGAAATTTTTGTCTACCTTCAAAAGGACTTGGTGTTGCCGTTACTTTTTCCATTGCTTCTAATTTCTTTCTCCTTAAATCATCATCACTAGATTCAATAAAAGACAAACGAGGTTCACTTCCGGTTCCATAATAAGCATCTGGTAAAGATATTCTGTGCGGTATATTGTGATGAGTATCCTCTTTAAAGTTCGGATCAACAAATGCAATTTCTGATTCCGGAGGTGGTAGCATTTTTTTCAGTGTATGATATTTTTGCTTTCCATCATATAACGGACTCATTTTGCTTTTTTTAGTGTTAATGTTGATCTGCTCGACTTTAAGAGAAATAGCAGGTGTTATGAAGTCACTTTCGCTACTTGTTCCGTAATAAGCATCCGGCAACACTATCTGATGTTGATTATTAGCTTTTTGCTGTGATTCATTTTTGCAGTACATATCGAATGCCACATTTTCTGAAGGTGGAAGAATTTTTTTTGCTGCGTGATATTTCTGTTTGGCCTTAGAAATATCCAACGGGCTACTGGTTTGGTCTGAGACAACCAACTTCTTTGCTTTAATGAAAACATCATCAACATCTGACGAGACCGGTATGTTAGTTACATTTTTACTCCCAGTTCCATAATAAGCATCTGGTAACAGTATTTTATGTGCCATGTCTTCAGATTCGAAAGAAGAATATGGAATATCTGTCTCTGACGTTGGAGGGGGAAGAATTTTTTTTACAATGTGATATTTTTGTTGGTTTTCAGAGCTGCACAATACTGAGTTATCTTCGCTCGATTCATCCGTTTTTGCGTCTGAAGAGGATATCGGATAATGCATCCAACGTCCTTTACTATTGGTGCTATAATGAGCATCCGAAAGAAACAATGGGCAGAATTCAGGTACATTTTTGGGCTTTGAGTCTTTTAAAAGAGAAAATAAAAATAATTTCTCTTCTGAGGAATCCTCAGATAAATGTGCAGGAGCATTAATTTGTTCTGGTGCAGTACAAACCTGATACTGAAAATTGTCTGCAGACTGAAAGATTGCTTCTCGAAATATATCATGGAAGTTCGTTGCTACGAATTCTAAATTTTCATCTTCTATTTCTAGATCCTGAATACTTACAGTTGTAGGCCATACAAACAAAAAGTCTCTAGTTGTGGTAAGAAAATTTTCTCTGGCACTCACTTCAAATGTTGAAGTTTTCATAATGGACTCCAACTGAGTACGAGTCCCTTCTTTCTTTACATCTGGTGAACAGACCCCGTAAAATTCGGAGTAGTGTTGCTCTTCTGCCTGCTTCAAGTCACATAGTGCAGGAGAAGTTGAACCTAAAAGTTTGTGAAGGCCATCAATCAATTGGTTCTTCATATCTTCCAGCAATGGATCTTGTAAGGGGCGATCTTTTATCTCTGGAGTAACATTCAGCACCCTTTTGCCGAAAGAAGTTTCTGTGGGGGAAATATATACATTTTCCGAGAGTTTGATGAGAGGCTCTGTAATTGTACATACATATTCAAGACCTCTTGCTTCCTTCGTAATGTGCGAAATAAGGTTTGCGGTTGAAAAACCGAAACCACGTTCGAATTTATTGGAGTGATCGATAACAGATACATCAGTGCTTTCAATGAGCTTATCAGAATCCTGTATAGTAATCTTTTCAGAAAGGTAACTTGAATCTATTACTCCGTCTGCTGGACAAGTATTATCCACACGAAATATTTCAAATCGTTTGTCGGTGGCACTCCCTATAGTTGAATTTCTAGATGGAAATATGGTTGATGATGTGGAATCATTTGTTGAGACTGATTTTGGAGACGGGGAATAGCGACCTTTTTGATCCCAAGGAATAGATATACGAGCAAAATATAAATACTTCTTTCCATCAATTTTGAAAATACATTTCTTCTCACGATTTATTTTGCTTCTATCTGGCGATCGTGGGGCAGGAAAAGAGAATTCATTATTTTCAGAAATAAAGTCCTTACTTGTTTTTCCTTCAGCAGTAGAAGTGGAATAAAAAATATCTCGCAAAAATGATGTTCCATCTTTTGTTTTAGAACATGGTTCGGGTTTCTTATCTTCATAAAAAGTCTCTGGATCTGTTGTTACCTTCCTCACTTCTTTAGGTAAAATTTGTCTTGAATGTTCCTCTGCAACACGTGACGGCATGAGTTTTTCATTTTTCGTCAAAGAATGTTTCATTCTATCAAAATCCTCTTTTGGTTTCTTAACGTCTACTTTCTCATTGATTTTCATTACGTCTTTAATATCCACTTTTAGGAAGTCTGAGTCATCTTCTTCAAATTTAGTTTCTTCAGCAATTTCTTCTAAGTCTTCGTAAATATCCTCTTGAAAGATTTTGTGTGTAGGACTAGCAGCTACCATTTTTGTCTCTGTTCCTCTTATAAAACCGTCTGTTATTTCCGGTTCTTCAAAGCCATCTTTAATTTCCTCTGTTTTATCATACGTTTCTGTTTCATGGATTTCTGTTTTTAACTTACTATCTTGCTCTAAGTCACACGTTCTTTCTTTGTCAGGCATAATATTTACACTGTCTCTTTGTTTACTATCTTGCAAAAATTTATCTGCTGTAATAGTTTTTCCTAAATGTTCCTTGTTAGAACCGTCAGTGTCCATTTTAACAATATCGTTTTTCTTATCAAAAGATTCCTTCCTTTTCGTTGTGTCTAATTCAGTTTTTCTATTATAGTGTTCTTTCTGCAAATAAGTGCCCACAGAAGGTTTATAAGTCGAGGGTTCAGTTGTTTTATTATCTTTACCAAACACTTTACCATCTTCATTATTGAAATCCTTTTCAGCAATGTCATTTATTCTATCCACTGGATAAGTGTCATCCTTGAAGTATATGTCTAATGGTTTTTCAGAAATCTTCACTGGAATTGGAATGTCAGTTAAGCCTCCAGTAGGTAGTACTGGAGATGATGAGGAATTTTCTTCACTATCCCGTTCTTTCAGTTCTTTTGTAACTGCCTCTGTTATTTTATTTCCGAATAAATCATCTTTCTTCTCTGGAATCTTCGAAAAAATAGCAGCTTTATCAGAACGTGTAACATTTTCTCTGTTCTCTATATATTCAATCAATTCTTTATCCAGTTTTCTTTTTCTCTCTTTGTATAGCTCCTTAAAAAATTCGTGTGAATCACTGGAAGACTTTTTAATTGATAATGAATCCCATCTTTGACTGTTGTCGTCCTCTATGATATTTTTTCCATGCATAACATATTGATGGAAATCTTCATCGAGCTTTTTCTTGCGTTCATTATACACCTCTTTAAAAAAACTGAGTACTTTTGGCTGAAACTGTCCCTTTTTCGAACTCGCCGTTGATAAAACTGTTTCTGTGTCTTCATAACTTGTAAGATCTGCTCTTTTTAATCGATGTTTTTGAAACAGGAAAAAACTCTCACTCAAGTCCCTTTTTATTTTAAGATGACTTGGTGAATAATTTGGTATCCTACTTCCACAAGAATCATCAAATTCTTGCTCTTTACTGTAATCATCTACAATTGTACATGTTCGATCGCTTTCAATATGAACACCAGAAAAGGGATATTTGAGGGACGAAAAATAATCCTTGTTCATTTTTGCTTTCAAATGAATTTCTTCTTTTAGTTTTTCCGCACTTTTAAAGATATTGGATAGCTTACTATTAAGACTGGTTGTGTCGCTAGACAGCTGATTTTTTGATTCCGATGTATTCTTTACTTGGAAAATAGGTGAGCTAACTTTTATTCCTTGAACAGACCGCAAAGGTTTGCGAACCGAGAAGAAATCCTCATTCAAAATTTTTGTCTTAATATCTCGTTTAACTTTTTCTGGGGAGCTTTGTACTTTTCTTTCAGACAAATGAGTGGAATCTGTAACTATACCATTTTCCTGTTCCTCTCTTTTTCTCCTCTCTAAATAGTCTAAAAATTCATTTTGAAGTTTTCCCTTTCTTTTCATTCTTATCTGTTGTTCGCTGAATTCATAGAAGGACAAATCTCGCATTAGTTTATATTTTGATGATTCCTTAAAACTTTTCGGAGCAACTTGTTGAACGGTGGAAGACTTATCAAGTGGAAATACTTTTAAAGGATTTTCTGTTTTTACACTAGTCATGTTTGTAAAGGTTACTTTAGGAAGAATAGGACGCACATCTTCTTGAAAATATCTTGAAGTGCCAGACCTCCAAAAACTTAATTCATGTCCTTTATCTATAAATTTTTGACTGTCATTATCTGACTCCTTCTTTGCTCTGTCTATTAGAGCGGAATCCTCAGATTCATATATTTTTGCAGAAGGAGGAGCTTGCTTTTCTCTTTTTGTATCAGAAAAAATAGTGTTTAATATGTTTCTATCAGCTTGTGTCTCATGGGATGTTTCTGAGTTATGTAGCTCATCAAGTTTATTCCTTTTGCTCAAATCTTCTATTTGCCCATTTGGTTTGGTTGATATTTTTGGTGGAGAATCTTTTCGGATTTCTTGCAGTTTTTCAAGAATTTTACTGTTTGAGATTGCGACTTTTGTTTGAGTTGCTGTTTCATCCATGTCTGAACCTTTTATTTCTTCACCAAATCGCCTTTCTGCATATTTTTCATTAATTTCCTTTGCTTTCAGTTTGTCAGGTGTTTTCTTTTTTGTGATTGTATCTTTCGTTTGAATTGCTGTTTCATCAAAGTTTTTACTCTTTGCTTCTTCATCAATTTGCCTCTCTGGATATTTTTCATTAATTTCCTTTTCTTTCTGTTTGTCAGGTGTTTTCTTTTTTGTGATTGTATCTTTTGTTTGAGTTGCTGTTTCATAAAAGTCTTTACTCTTTGCTTCTTCATCTGTTTGCATCTCTGCATATTTTTTTCTTTCCCTTGCTTTCAGTTTGTCAGGTGTTTTCTTTTTTGAAGTTGTATCTTTTGTT